>JAOXYC010202907.1:0-11623 GCA_028565715.1 Phoronis pallida
ATATAAAAAACTCAAATTGTTGATTTTTTTCCAATCGGTGTGGAGCACCACCTTAATTATTGCTAAATTGGATTTTTGCCTAGGATGATGACACTTTTGTCCCAACCTGTAGCTAATCATCCAGAATAAATGGCATGCACGTTTCCTGCTCATTCAGTTCGCTTCAAACCTGTTAATGGACACTCAGACATGACAGTCTACGCACAGCTTTCCTTGTTTGGAATCGTGACTTTTGGGTTGTTGCAGCTCTTAACAAGAGTTCAAACATGTAATCTTGGACCAGATGTTGTCATCCCAGTAGTAACCAATGATACTGTTCACCAATTCAGAGGTGAGAAAGTGATACTTCTTCGTGAATGCCGCATCACTGAATTAGATGGAAATGCCTTTACACAAAATGGCAGACAAACGTGGGATGAACTTGTATTGCTTGATTTAGGCTTCAATGAAATTGGACGACTGACGGATGGAGTGTTTGTTGGCTTGGCTAACCTGGTAAGGCTACGATTGTATCATAACAGCATTTATCACATCTCTGAAAATGCATTCATGGGACTTTTGAATCTGAAATGGCTGAATCTAGAATCCAACAACATCACATCCTTCGTTGGCAGGAATACTTTTGGACATACGCCGTCGTTAACATTTCTCGGGTTGGAGATGAACAATTTGAATTCCAGTTTTTGCACCAATACAAATCTTGACTTCATTGATGACCTTGGTCTGGACCTAGCTAGAAACAATATTAAACAACTTTTAACTGGAGACTTCAGCTGTGCGAATGCGGTAAGAATGCTTTATTTGAGAAATAATGGAATTGAACATTTCAATCACTCAGTGTTTCCAGAACAGAACGTATTGAAGATTTTAAGCCTTAGTGATAACAGAATTCAATCTATTCATAAAATTGCATTGACGTATTTAAACATGCTCGAGGAACTGTCTCTTTCTGGAAATGAAATTACTGAAGTAGAACAGGGCTCCTTTGAAAGCACAGAAAGACTGAAATTCCTAGATTTGTCACACAACCAAATTGATGCCGTTTACACGGGGTTCCTCAAAGGCTTGTTGATGCTTGAAACGGTCAAGATTTCCCACAATGCTGTGTCAAGTGTGGAAAATGATTGGGTATCTAGTCAGTCGACGATCAATGATCTGGATTTTTCCAACAACGTTCTAACTTCGATCAGTCAAGAAATGCTAGCTGGCTTGAAGAACTTAAAATACCTCCAACTAAGGAACAACCTGATTCAATTCATTCATGAGAAAGCCTTCGATGATCAAACCCAACTTTTTTTGCTTGATCTGTCATTTAATTCCATCGCATCTCTGAATGCCGAGCATTTCAAATCATTGTCGGGTTTGGTTACATTAATCATTACGGCTGATATCCACACGGTTATTGGCAACTCTACATTAAAAAAGTGTAAAAATCTGGCAAGACTCTACTTAGAAGTTCACTCAGCAGAGCAAATTCCAGAACTCAACAATGTCCGTATTTTAATGCTGGTTATTGGGAATGGCTTTGCAAACCGAGGACGAATCCAAAACCCGGTCACTGCAGGACAGGTCAAAGTTCATATTAAGATGAATGGTGTAAATTTAACTAGTGGCATTTTTGAAAATATTCAAACCAATGATTTGATATTTTTAAACACACCCATAACAACCATTGAAGAAAACGTCTTTAGCAAAATGGGGCTTTTGCGCCTGGATCTGTCGGAAACGGAAATCACGGAAATCATTCCAGGAGTTTTCCATGGTCTTTACAGACTGGAAAGGCTTATTCTGAACACAAACAACTTGTCAAGAGTTCATGCAAGAACTTTTCTGCAACTTCTCAATCTTGTTTTTCTGGATTTATCTCATAACAGAATTCAACAGATTGATGAGAATAGCTTTGAAGACTTGAAGATGTTACAGCTATTATACTTGAACAACAATCGTCTACGAATCCTTCATAGTTTCAGTTTTAGAGGCCCGCAACAATCATTGAAAGAACTTAACCTGGACCATAATGAAATAGTAACTGTGGAACAGGGTGCTTTTGCTGGAATGAAAAATCTTGAAACCATTACACTAAAATACAATCGATTGAAAACCATTTACAAGGACACGTTTCGACCACTCACTTATATCAAGAGGATATTACTGTCGCACAATTCCATTGCAACACTAGAAGAGACGGCTTTGTCACAACATCTCAGATTGTTTAGTCTAGATTATAACAACATACAGCTGTTACCAGAATCCATTCTGAATAGTTTTCTTAACAGCACTTACTATTTCAACCTCTTTTTCAATCACAATCCTCTACACTGCAACTGTCATCTGACAAGCTTGCAGAACTGGCTTGTTCGAGACGATATCTTGACAAGGTACAGGCAAGTGACAATCCCAGCATGCAACACTTCCTTTGGAAGTGTTGCAGATGTTGACCAATTTGTTAAACTAGATCTAGAATGCAGTGTGCCTTCAATACCAGAAATTTCCTTTTCCTTGAATGGAGATAACATTACAATCAGTTGCTCATCAGAGGGAGATCCGACACCAGTGATCAGCATGTCAATTCCACCAGGCGTTTCAACCACACTTCCCCCCAGAAATTATTCGGAACCACTTCACATTGGTGAAGTAATTGTATCAAAGGCTGAGATAACCCAGGCAGCGGGTAATGTATATTGTGAAGCCATAAGCAGTGTTGGGAAGAGAATAGCACACAAGAATCATCTTATGTTGGAGGCCGTTGTCATTGATGAGTATACCATGCGCGTGATACTCTACACATGCCTAGGGGTGCTGGGAATCAGTTCTATAATAGGAATCATTGTTGTTGTATGCATCCAGCTATTAAGAAGAAGCTCTTGGGATCCAGAGGGCTTGGAAGGTGCCACTGAATAAAGTGTATGTTATGGTTGGCCTTTGTTGTAGTACCATACTGTAGGTAATACCAAATATTGAACTTAATGAATACTTGTTAGTTTGAGATTCAATATTCAATACATATTTAAGTACTACTGGGGTTATTTTTCATTAACAACTAAATCATTATGGCAGTCACAAGTCATGTAGCGCAATTCACTAAATAATTTTCATCAGACTTATTAAAACAAAAATCAGGTTTTATCAGAACTAGAATATTGTAGTACATGGGAATCGGTGTGCCAATATACCAAATAGTTGCCTATTATCAATTTTCTTAAATGTGTTGATTGTCCGGTATGATTGATAGTCACTAACACGTGTGTTAGTTGTAATGTCTAGATAATCACTGTACCGTCACCCTTTTGGTATGTTAGGAGAGGACTGGATCCAAGATGGCACTTCCCTCAGTTAGGAGTTGGAGGGCAAAGGTCAACTTAAATGAACTTAGTTGGATTACTGTAGGCTTGCATGGAGTACCCTACCATACCCAAGAACTGTGTACCAGTACCGGAACATACCAAAATACTCCGGTACCTTTCCAGCCCTAATTTACACACATTGTTATATTCTCCATTTCCCTACCTTCAACCGTGTCTGCTTCCTCATACTAAGACCCCAATCCCACAAAGACTTGACATTATAAATCAGACTTACTGGTTAGGAAAAGTACTAAACTTTGGCAAAAACCTACCTTTCAAATTTTTCTGGTAAGAAAAGTTCATATGGGTATAAACCTACCTTCAAACTTGTCTGCTTCCGCATTCTAAGACCACCAAGCCACATGTCTGATAGTAACATCTGACAGCAGGTGTGCGCCAGGAAGTCACGATGTTGAGCAGTGACCGCCAGACTGAGGCACGTCTGATTGCTCCACCTTTTGAGTTCGTAGGTAAGTAACTGTTCCGTGTAGTCATCATCCTGCTGGAAACAGACGTCTAGCAGCTCCAAGGCTTTTGTTTGAAACTCTCTACAAAAAATATTAGCAACATCTGTTGAAGTACCAGGAAGAATGTTTTTGTTTTTATATATTTGTGCTGTCTGACTTTAACAACACCTCCTCAACCAAAATGCATGGCATTTTGTGAACTTTACCAAGGTTTGTAAGAAAATAATATCAAACGTTTTCAGGACTACGAAAAGATCCGATGCAAAATTATAAACAGCATACACAGCCATGTTTTTAATGAAACGTGCTTGCATGAGGGTTTATTACGTAACTATACCACCATCTGTATTATGTATTCAAACAAGTTGTAAACATCATTTAAATGAAGAAAATATATCGCAATTCTTCAAGGTGAATAGTTTACTGGGTGATAACTGCTAAAGGATTTTTTTTAATGAACTGTCAGATCCACTGGCATTTACAGCAATACATGGTGCAGACAACATGGAAATTCTGAAGAATATTGCATGCAAATGTGTCAAATATCCTGCTTTTCAGATAATTTTTGAAAAATTCTGACCATTTTTAAGATTCTGCCGAGGCTTTAAGTTTGTGCAAGGTCTAATTTGGAATTATCAATTCCAAGACTTAAGTCCAATTTATAAATTTGAATAAACTTCAATGTAAGAACTTACAGTGCGTATGACATGAGGTCTTCAGAAATGTCGATCTCTAGATCATCATCAGCTGCCTCCCGAGCCATCGCTTTATACAGACGACATGCTACCAGCGCCTGCAATTGGACAAAAATTGGATAAATATTTTTAAAAATGTCATGGCATACAGTCATCTTAAGGAAGTATAGTACTGCAATGCAATTAGCTTATTAAAGACACTGTCTCCTCGTTGGTCACGATCTGGCGTCAAAATTCAAATGAACTAGAAATGTTGTGTACGAGTCCTTTGATGAACATAACTTACTTGCATCTGGGTAAAAAAATCTATAAGGGGTTATTTGAGCGCTTTTTATCCGAAAAAAGTCTAACCCTCTCTTAAGAGAAGGTTAAAATTAGACACAAAAGCTCTCAATCACCCCTTTGCAGATTTTTTTGAAATTTTTGACCCAGATGCAAGTTAGTTTTGTTCATCAAAGGATTCATACACAAAATGTCTAGTTGATGTGAATTTTGACGCCAGATCAGGACCAATGAGTATCTTTAAGGTCTACACTGCGTCTTAGGAAAGTAAAATCGTCAACTTATTAATGAGGCCTTTTGTGTGTTTTTTGTTATAAATTTTTACCCCTGTCTGAACATATCAATACCTAAACTCCTTTATACAACATATTACAAATAACCAATCAAAATGGATGCAAAATCAACACAGTTACTTTTTTGAAAGCTATGTTTTAAATAAAGGAAGAAGGTTATAATGTTGTTTAACATGGAAAAATGACATTTGCCTGAAGACTCCCTTCATACTTCAGTAGGAGTCTTGCCGTGATTTGAGTGACGCGATCGACCACATCACCCGCGCAAGAAAAATAATTTGTCCTCACTGCGAAAGCATTCGAACAATTAGTAGAATCAAATAACCGTGGCATACATCTTATGTCTATAGATAAGCTTAAAATATCTACAAACGGCTATTTAAAACGGTTTGATTTGGGTTTTGTTTCCGTATGCGGAAGCCAGTGACCCGCTGTGTTAAGAAGCGTGCCTCGGTTCCGCGAAAGGGTTCAACCCAACCAAATAGCCTCGAAGCCTTGAGGACGAAAATGGGAAAAATGATTAACTTAAAAAAACATTGCCGTATATCATAACTTGATAATTTTGCATACCTTAGTAAGGATAATATTAACTTTGGACAACTAAGGGTAACGTTTTGGAGCAGTTTTGAATTTGAATTTACTAGTCTCACCTTGGAAACGGCTTCTTCACCCAATTGCCACATGAACAGCGCCATCTTTTGTCTTTTCATCAGAACAGCCCAGACCATGAGATCATGGAATGGGTGAACAAACATGTGACCAGTTAGTGGTGTTTCACCATTCGGTCCGACTGGGACTTCCGTGATAAAGTTGCTGATATTATGACCCTGGAATAACACTTATGAACTTGAAGTATGCAAAAAGTACTCAATTATGTAGTGAGATCAAAAGAAAGAGGAAGACATTTCAATAAGTGCATTTTAAAAAGGAGAATCAATTTTCATTTAATTTAATATTGACTTTCAAGAAACAGTGATGAATTCAAATTCGGCACTTTCATGTGAATGCCCTTTTACATTAATTAAAAGATTATTGAAAAGCATGTTTTTCAAACTACATCTTTCTATTGAACGATTCTCCCGGTGGAAAGTGCCTCCTAGCAAGTGAGTTTGAATCCCATCTTAGTTGTCTTGAAGCATGACTCCACTCAATTGCGCCTACAGTTAGTACTTGTTTTGACTGAGGACAAACGTGGAACAGCAACTGACCAATAGAGGCATACCATGGGTCAGAAAAGGTGTAAACTAATATTGATATAACCAAAGACCAAATAATTGCCATTCTAGCAATGTTATGTCAATTATTTCGGAAGTTATTGCAGCTCAAAGTTGTCCGATCCCCCCTTTGTTGTCTGCATCCCCCTAAGAAGATCCTTTGCGTCCAATAGGTACCGCTAATAGCGCCCCGTCTGCTGTAAGCAAAACTCGCATGTACGCTTTTTTACCAACAACATTGAAGAGTTGACAGTCTCTATATTAACGGTCTCTGATATAACTACACTACTGCTGAATGTGATAGGAAAAGTGTGAATAAACCTATTTACCTGTGAATGTGATCTGGAAAGTGTAGTGGCAGGCTGTGAACAGAGATAACACTCAGTTAGTGAAGGTGCTATGATGAGACTGGTGCATTGGAAGAGGACCCAAGTTAACACTAATCAGTACCGTATAACCCCGCAAATGAGCACATGCGCCTATACGTGAATACGCACCTATACGCGGAACCTCTAGGCCCATGCTGCTAATTTGCGAGAAATTTGATAGGTGCGTCTATAGTAACGAGTGTTGAGATTAATATGTCAAAAGTGCGCCTATATCCGGAGAGCCCGGTTAACATGGGCCTAATCGCGGAACCTTTAGGCCCATGCGCCTATTTTGCGCGAATTTGAATTTACAAATTTTGAGAGCAAAATGCATTATTTCGCATATAGGTGCATGAGCTCAATTGCGGGGTTATACAGTAACCATCAACAGTTTATTTGTTTTGTAGCTGTACACAATAACAAAATATCTTTGAATCATTTTAGTGCAAAACTGTCAATTTTCTGTTATTTTGCAAAATGGATCTTCCAAACATGACTTTCGATTTTTTTAGAACAATCAGACATTGATTTAGGACATCATTGACAGCATTGTGACGCCACTGGCCATATGATGTCACTGGTGTAATTATGACGTCATTGGAGGTTTTGGAAGACATATGTTGCAAAATAACAGTAAATTGACAGTATAGCAATGTAAATGTTAATTTTTTATTATTGTGTGCAGTAACAAACAAACTTACGTAAGCTAAATCTTTACTTCAGCACCCTTTTAAAAAGTGGGTTATTTTAAAGTTGACTGGGACAAGCTATGGATCATTAACCAGCTTTACAATTTCAGTGAAAAATACCTTCTTTGTGACAGCGTAGTATCGAGTGCGAAACATGCGTCGACAGTAGAAAGCCCTGAATGCCCCTCCCATTAATTGCTCGATAACCAATCCGATGTCAATCAATGTGTACTGATAGTTGTGTGACATGTTCTTGCGTACATCTCTCACGAGATAACGTAACGTGTTGGTTGGGCCTGCTTTCTGGAAGTGAATACACAGAGCATTTCATTTTTAGAATGTTTGATTATAATTTTTCTGTTTAACGTTTTTCTTTCTTCAACAATTTATTATTTTTTGAATTTATATACGAAATAGAAACAATAATTTATGGATAACTACACCAGTAATTCTAATAACTGTTGGCAAAGTGATAATACACGTGGGTGACTACCCCTTAATGAGAGCCAACCTGCATACAACAACTCAACAGCTTGTCAGCTAGGAAATATTTTTCATGAATAAATAGTCAACTTGAACCCCCAAAAATGTGGAAAGTTAAGTTAACATATCCATAAAATCAAACTTTTCCTCCTTTAATAATTAGTGATATTCTGCATTTGATAGCATCAACTTACTGTGTTGTAAAGCTCTTCCAACCTCTGAATTGTCAAGAAACTGTGCATGCTTACTCCATTCTCCATCAAAAGTTTGACAAAGTCAACCCGATCATTTACCAGGGCATCCATCATTGCCATTTCAAGAGTTTGTTTCTGAAGATCAATTTAAAAAACATTTGAAAATATTTCAGTCAATTTCACATTGTTTTGTAAGATAGAACCAATATGCCAGGGCCTTAAACTCTCCCACAACCCCTGGAATTTTTGCAATTGGTAGTTAACTGGTTACTGTATAGTTGTGCAGTGCATTCTACTCAATAGTGTCACACCTTCAAAAAGACATATCGAACATTGTGTTGCACTTTCAAGAACTAAGACATCCCATCCTCTGCCATTATATGATTAAAACGTTCATGCGATATCTTATTTTAACATATTTTTGCCGTCTACAAACGAAATGTTTGGAACCTACTGGCCATTCTTGTCCGTATGTAAAGATATGACTGCGGGCAATGTCCACTCTGTTCCACGTGAGGGCCAGACTCAACTGGTCAGCGGGGCTAGCATTCTGTCCCTTCAACAAGGCAGTTAGGATGGCCAGGTCAATATCTTGAACACCTCCCTCACCCATTCGAAAGATGGTTATCTAGATGAGAGAAAGGTAACATAATTAAAGGAATATGTGAATACACAATACAAATACATGATTGTATGCTTAACTATCATGTAAATAGGAGACCCGGGTTCGATTCCCGGTCGGGTTCTGAAATAAGAATTTTTCTGTCTTTTCTAAATTGAATACACAATAACGCTTAGAGCAGTGCCTTTTATGCAAATAGCTTTGTAATTCTTCACATCATTACCCAGGCTCTTGATTTGTTTACTCAACCATTCCTAAAAATTCCCATTGTCAGAATGGGAGTGTGTGGGCTAGAGCTCAATTCCAGAAGCCAAGAGAAGACTAACCACTCAGCAATGGGAAAATTCCCATTATCCAGCAAACAATAGTCTGCTCATTTAGAACAGTAAGACATGACTGCCCAGACTATGAAAAGAAAGATAAGTTCTGCACAGAATTAATTGAAAAATAATTCTAAGCTACTCACAAATGAAAACATAAAATAATCAAATTTCAAAAAAAAAACTGTTTCAACCTAGTAATGGACATCTTTGGAACAGTTTTGTTTACAACTAAAGGTTAAAGAACTGTAACTCCCTTTGAATTGCATTCTTAATATATTTACATCGCATTTTAGTAACATACCAATTCCTTCTTCTTAACACAGAGCATCAGTTCAACAAACAGTTTCTCAGCTTGTCCTCTCGTATACTGGAATGTTTTCTCGATGGTGACAATAAGCTGGTTCTGTAAACTCTCTGCCATTGTCCTGAAATACAATAAACCCATCATTAAATCTTACCATTACTTGATCCCAAAACCTTGGTCACAGATAATTTGCAGAGGCCATCATCCCATGAAAAAAATCTTATAATGATCTTACAACATCCTCAAGGTTTTTGGGTCATAGCACGGCTTGCAAATTTTAAGACATTAAACATTTGATATCAAAATTTACCAATCAAAGTATACCAATACAACAAATCAGTTAACAAAAATCTATAGCAGATATAATTCCTATTTCTTATATACAATTACCAATTGTTAGTAATAAATAAATTCTAATTTAAAGGCATAAGTTCTTGACCTACCCATCATCAAGAGCGAACTTGTGAGTGAAGGCTAGCAGGTCTGCTGCCCTCCCTGACCCGTCACACACCACAACAGGAACAGGCGGAGTGTCGGTGACATACTGTAGAACTGTTCTGATGGTATTGGTACCACCCTCTAGTACAACACAGACTAGGGGTACTACGTGACTGGCCTTGTGTTCATTTCCTAGAATCACAGAAATTGTGTGGTGTAAAATGAAGATTCTTAGAATTGATTTTTGTGAAGAATAATAACAAACAGTGGGATTTTTTCTGTCTTTTCAAATTCATGGGATTTAAAGTCATGACTATCCTAATGATAAGGTACTCTGGACATTTTTATGCACCAGAAAATTATCTTTTATCATTTGAATGAAATATTGAATGAAATGGGCAACAGTTAGGAATTTCTTTTTATTATTCCAAAATCCACATTTTCTGGAAATTTACAGCAGCCAAACATTCCTATTTGTACATAATCTTCATCATATCATTCCCATTTGTGTTACTGGCAAAGCCTCACACTAATCTAGATTTTGGCCATGTCCAACATAAACTGGGCAGCCTGAGTTAAGCACTCTCCAATTCAAAAACCTACCGTACATGTTTTTATTAGCCTAAATCCATACTAACTTGCAAAACCCTCTCACTTACTTGGTGAAAGTCGCTGTCGTGATATAAACTTCTCCAGCTGTTTGCGTAGTTCAATTTCTCCGCCATATTTACCCGTAGATCCATTATCAACCAACAGGAAGTGTGAATGGTAACAGTTGAGAACCGCTGAGTTGCTTTTCGGAGATGAAATGGCATGGTAAGGTTTTACAACCTGAAATACATGAATCCAGAAATAAAACCTTGGACAGAACGTCAACTTGGTGTCACATGGTCTTGCAATACAGCACTCAATCGGTTGTGCTCATTCAAGCCTCAATGCTGAGCATTAAATCCAGGTCTAGGGAGCCCACCTTTATTGGAGCTCAAAACTGACTGACCTAAAATGGTGGAATGAGCTTAAATATTAGCACGCACAATGGTTTGCTCCCCAATAACAGTTGTTCAATGTCAGTAAGAGTTGGCTAGGTAGGGGTGCCTATTTAATATCCAGTTTAATGAAGTTCATGCCAATGGAATGTTGAAACAGCAACATTGAACCCATGATCAAACCAAGCCAATTTATTATAGGTAACATTTCATCTGACATAAGTTGATTAAACAAAGTGAATACTTGCTTGTGGTCCTCAAAATTAAGATATCAAAAAAAGTATAAGTTTTGTGATCTTTATTTATAATTATTCAAATTATTAATAAAAATAACTTAAAATTGCAAAGTTTGTCACCATAACTGAAGGATAGAATTGCCGTCTTAATTGGAAAATGGACTGCATGCTTTTGATTGCATGCAATTGTCAATCAGAAGAATTTTTTTCTTTTCATCACCAAATGAGGGTGAAAGATACAGCATTGTTTAATTGCAACCAATTTAGGCCAATCCTATGGGTTTGAGGAAAAAGCTTTCAATTTCCATGCTTTGAATTTAATATGCCTTATACCTTTAAGTCAGTCATCAGATTTTGGTCATCCTATCAGAAAAGATTTTGAAAATAACCAAAAGTTTTGCTACTCACTGACTAAAAAGATCGCTGTTAAACATTAAAAGCTAACCAGAATGAAACAAGAAATTGAAATGATAAAATCAAAACACACTGGACCTAACCAACTTATAATTTCAATGAAAAAACTCGATTTCAGTGATATACTTGATCTCAATTCCAACTTCTGAGGTCGCAGGTTCAAATCCGTCTCAGGCCGGGTAGGGTTGGAGCATGAAACTAGAGCAACGCTAAAGGGATGCGCCCACGTGGGTATGCAACTCGACATATACAAAGATAGAGTTTAAAAACT
>JAOXYC010203018.1:0-11620 GCA_028565715.1 Phoronis pallida
GTGATATTTTTTGCAGCTATTTTCAATTGATAAGTTAAAATTGTTCAACTTAATTCCTCCAGATGAATCGGACAAACGTCCAGACCAGTGCAAAACCAGTCGGACATTGAAAAAAAATCGGACCCAGTCCGATGACCGACGCAAAACAAAATCCCTGGTATGAGAAAATAATTTTTATTAAAATCAAAAATTAAGTTTTCCATATTTTTTTATTGAGCGTTCAAATTCGACAACATCTAATACACTGAAACTAAGGGTGACTGAATCCTATATAAAACGAACAACGCGTCCTCTAACCAGTACAACCTTGACTTCTTTAGGTGGTGTTGCCAGTTCCAAATGTAACAAAGCATCGCCGTCCACCTCATAAATTTCCCCGTCATCTGTGATGATTTCACTGAAATTGAAGAAGAGTTACAATATTTACATAAATAGATGATGAAAAACATTGCATTAAAGAGTTTAAAAATTTAATCAATTTTTATGCGTCCACATGTTTTTATGTGATCACATATTGTTGTCATCCGGGTGGTCATTGGTCGTCCGTTGTTGGTCGTCCACAATTGGTTTCCGTTGATTATTTCCAAAACCGCTAAACCGATTTTGACGAAATTTGGTACACATGTTCTGGGCAATAATGGGCCGGAACGAAAAGATTTTCAGGTCGTGACCTTCACTAAGGCTCCCCCTGGTGGCTAAAAAGAGCGGAAATTGCCGTAATTGGTTTCAGTTGATTTTCTCCTAAACCACTTAACGGATTTTGACGAAACTCAGTACACATGCTCTGAATGATTGGCCGGCATGAAAAGGTTTTAAGGACGACATGTTTACCCTAACTCCCCCTGTTGGCCAAATGTGTTCGTTAATAATCGCGTAAATGGTTTCTGTCAATTTTCTTGGAAACCCCTCAAACAATTTTGACAAAACTTGGTACACATGATCTAATTGATGATAAGCTGCCACAACAGAACTATTTTCGGAACTATAAGTTAACCCTAGCGAAAATGTTCAAGCCGACCATGGACAAGCAGCATATCGGGTGATTCAGAAAAAACGTCCCGAAATTTACGGCTATGATATCTCAAAAAATATTTGAGTAAACAACTACAAATTTTATATTCTGATGATTTATGATGTTATAGATGAATGGTAAAAATTTCAAATAGTTAGATTAAACAAAGCGTTAATGGCTTGTCTTACAAAAATGGCAGTACAATTTTGTCGTATAACTGTCCATTGAAATTACATGATGGATATTCCCGCTAATGACACGCGTAATTTGCAGAATTTTACTTGACATCTTTGTTGGCTTGTAATTTTTTGGAAATATAATGTGCAGATCTGAAATTTACTCCATTTATTGATTAATACATGTTTATCTAAACTTGTCCAAAATATTAAGTTCTATACTTCAACAGTTTTAGAGATATTCAGGCGTAAAAATTGGAACATTTTAATCACATGCTGTGAATCCGTTACATGGAGAAATCTGACTTGCAGTTTTTCACGGATTGTTATTTTTTTGCTATTTGGTGCACAAGTACAAAACGTACACAAATTATTGATAACATATACATCTAATCACATGCAAAGTTTTGTAATGTTATTTTGCACCGATTTTGAGAAAATAAGCTGTAAAGTTTGGGACGTTTTTTCTGAATCACCCGATATATATTTTTGGACATTTTGCAGTTCAGTGTTTATATGAGCAGACAAAGTTGAAGATTCAATTTATAACAAAAACCCCAATGTTATTGACATGATTCAAAAGTTGATAACATGAGACATTGCTGAATTGTCTTGTACAGCCTTCAAATGGGATTGGGACAAAAACAAAAATTAATAGTTGGAATTAGGACAAAAAACATTTACTCCTTATGTGTTGTATTCAAAATGGTTTAAGAACATAAACACAAATAAAACCATTGTGAGGATTTTATATAATTTCATTAATACACAATACAAAGTGATCACTTATTCATTCGAGTAATTTTTTGGTATGGGTTAAATACTTTATTTCAAAACAAAATACAACTTTAAACTAAACAATTAAAAATAACTTAATAATTAAGAATAATAAGGAATCTCATGATTGTGCCCTTGGCAATTAATATTGAAATACTATGTCATTTAAAGAACAAATAGGGAAATAACATAACAATTAATTTTTAAATTAATTATTATGTTATTTAAAAATACTTTGAGCAAATTAATTGACTTATGTTCTTTTGAAATAAAAATGATGCCAATAAAACCTTTAATATTTGTTCAAATCGATGGAACTTGCTTTATCTTAGAACTCAACTTTACAATTAGAGTTGCAATTCATCTCACTGATTTGTACAATTTTAAGTTTCATTTCAACTTTTTGTTGTAGTGGGTACAATTGTTGGTCTTATTTCAATATGTACTTTTATTACTGTTACAATGATTTACAATTAAAGTTGCAATTCGTCTGATTTTTACAATTTTAAGTTTCATCACAACTTTTTGTTGTAGTAAGTACAATTTTTTGTTCATTTTATAAAATATATCAAATTGACAACAGTTTTCATATAAATCTAACAGCTAAGTGCAAACAGTATGTACATTCAATTGGACAATCACTGCAACAATACTTGGTAATTTTACAAAATGTAACAACAAAATCGACAGATCTTTTTATTTGCCAAACCTTGATATTAAAACTTTTACCATAATCTGTATTCCACCAACAAAAGCGCGGGTTGTTTTCTAATATCTGATATTGCTTTATACTTCCTATTGGTATACCCTGAATCGCACAAGGGGACTTGTAAAGAATCAGATTAACCCATCGTTGACGCAGCAGAGTATAATTATAACAGAAAACAAAGTTTAACACAAACCCCCAGATTTAAACGGACATCTCTCACAGTTGTGATTCCCCAGGTAGTGGCGCCCTCTGAAGACAAACTTTAAAACCACAAATCTCCCAGTAGTTCACTCCAGCATCACCAGAGACCTCTCCCAATAGCAGTTTTCAAGTTTGTCATCAGAGGGCGCCACTAAGTGTTGAATCGCAGATGCAAGATATGGCCGAAGCAGTAAACAGGTTGAATATCAAACAGTCCTCTATTTTGTTCCAAAAGGTATTCCTTCAATGTAATTTCTACAAAACTTGTTTTTAGAGATTTTCAAAGTAAACTTGAACCAGTCAAGTTGCCTGATAATAATCACAGACGAAGAAACGAATTAAATTTTTTCGAAGGTGATCGTTTTAGTCCGTGACTTTCCTAAAGTGTCATTTAAGTAGCACAATATTCATACACTACAATCTGGTCCTTGATATAGCTTCATGTAGAAACTCAGAGATATTCATAATGAAATATATTATATACACGTCAAACAATTTTGATTCCGGCCCAATCATCTGTTGACCCATCGTTTTGTATTTTCTTCCCAGTCCGTCCCACCACCCTCTTCATCATCAGTCCGTATATACGACTCTGCATCACTGTGCATGTAACTATCATTGTCCGTGTAATAGTGTATACTATCCTGAAATAATGATAACAAAAATTCAGTTGAATGAATTGCAACCAAAATGTTGAGTATTACAATAACAATTCCCTACAGACTATAGCCCAATTTACACTACCTCATTTTAGGCACAACAGACATTTCTCTAAGCCTTGTGTCAAAGCCGGAAACCGGTATTCATTCTTCACTAAATACATGTTAATTCATTCCACTGGTTACATTTTTTTTACTGACTAGGATCTAAAGCACCTTTCTACAAAAACAGAGTTCATACTGAATCAAAAATATTAAAAGTTTTATACATTTTATTATATTTTAACCACAGTCCGTAACGGCATATTTTATTTTAACATCAACAATTTTGATTGTCGGGTATAAATTTATATTTTTGGTATAAATTATCTATCACAAAGAAATATTGACCATCCAGAAATGGTACATTAATCATTCTTTAAAAATATCTATGCCAGCTTCAAATAACAATTGTTATTTTCATTAGGAACTTGCACAAAATCCCTTGGGCTTTTTATAGTGCACACATATTGTCAATATGCAAGGCCAAGGTATAATCTACATTCTATTGACTATCAGACATGTTTTTAAATGTATTTTCAAAATCTCTCATTCACTGTAAACTGATAAAAATAAATTGCACATATTAGCTAGCAATACAATCACAAAATTAATATAAAATCCTAAGTTTAACTAGTAATTAATAGTCCAATCAAAAGAAAATTCTGTTATTAAGGAAAAATAAAACAAGATTCTCAGCCATTACTAACTTATTAAAATAAATGACACTGCAGTTTTAACAAACCTTTGAAACATTAGAATTCGTCCTTTCATGCCTATGTGGTCCATTTGGTTGCCTGTTAAATATGTACACTTCGCGTCTTATCCTTTCTTCTTGGGATTCTTGCTCATTTTTTCTATTAGGAATGTCTTCGAATTCTGAAAGAGAAGGAATTACTTATTAACAGAATTGTTATTCATTCCATGACTTACTTTTTCCAGTAGAATTTTTTAATTTCTCAAACCAACAACCAAAAAATTACAAATTTGTTCTCAGACAGCTAAAACAGAAAAACAGAGGGGAACTATCTTTAAAAATATAAGAAACAGATAACATACAAACCTTTACTTTTCCTTTTCCACCTATAGTTTACTTCTTCATCACTCTCATCTGAGGCTTCTGAATAAAGAATTTAAATTGCATGATTTTTTCATTATGAATACGACCCAGGAATACGATTTCTTTTTAGAGGTTATCTGGTTGATAAAATTAAACCAAATGTTGCAGAAAAATAATAATCATTCTTACATGTATGTCATGTGCCATTTATTGTTGCTATAAATTAGAGCATATTATAAAGGCGCTTTGTATTATGGCTAACATAAAAGCCACGACTCCTATCATACTCACACTCTATATTCACATAATTTGGCTTTTACTGGCTGAAAATTATCAATTTTGAAAAGACAGAAATAGTCGGAACACGACCCGCAATTAAACCCAGAGGTCTTATCTGCATGACAGGTTCTTGAACCTCTGAACAACAATGGTTCTAGTTTTTTCTGTACTAACTTCAATGATATTCACCTTATTTAAAAATTAAAGTTAATGACAAACAGTGATGTAAATCATGTAATACACACTACACAACACACACACACCTGAGTTAAGTTCTTTAACGAGTGAAGACATAGCGTTAGTAACGGAATCAGCTGCCAATAAGAGGTCAGTTCGAAGACTACGTAGACTTGTGCCACTCTGGCTAAATGCCTGTTTCACGTCTCCGCCCAATCCTGAAAGTGAGGCAACAAGGGTTAGTCGTGTGGGGTTAATTGACGCAGGTGACAGAAAAAAATGTGCACTTCACTTCAATCACACAAAATTGCCAATGAATGTTTTCTTAGAAATCCAATCCATGTCTACTTCACTATTTCAGGAAAATCAGATCAGAACCTATAGTTATTAACCTGACCAGTAACAGCATATCAAATAATGAATTTCTCACAAAAAAAATATGCAATTGGCAATTTTTTTAATCTAATCAACAATAATAGGGAAAATGGTGATGATCAATCCCATATCTATTTGTGAATGCAAAGATATACCATACATAAATGAAACATCACCTTTTGAAAAATTTGGTAAGACTGTGTTGCTTCATGGAATGCTTTCGTTTGTCAGTGTAACAAGTGAAAATAATTCGGTCAAACATCTTCCAATCTGCACGGCGCAGACTGACCGATTTGAAAATTCTTACACACAAAGAACAAAGAACAAACTAAATTTTCTTGATGCTCAACACTAATAGTTCTTAACATTCACTTAACTAATGGAATGAGTGAATCCTTGATGTCATTAATCATCATTATTATAATTAGAAAATCTAATTGATTTTAGGTAATAAATCACGCCTGTCCTCAAAGGGCACTTTTACAAGGTTAATTCTCCCAACTGTGATGTTCCAGACAATGTTTTCTCACTTTTTCATTTCCAATGACAGCTTATAATGACTGGGTAAGTGGGAAAAGCAATCCCAGCTTTTTCATTCCATGGCAAATGGTTTCACTGTTCTCATATTTGCAATCATGCTTCTAAGCTTAGTGATTGCTTTTCATTAAAACATTGTAAAAGTTTTCATCTTGAACCTGATCCCGAATATGGAAATACTTCAATACAGAACAAGCAAAAAGAATTTTTTTTACAAAAAGTAAGTACTGCAAATAATTCTATGAATCATCAGTTTCAACCCTGTTCTTTAATTTTCATTCAATAAAAACCTTAATACAGACCCCATCTAGTTCTTTCAAATATTAACTCTTTAAGAAAGTCCCCATAAATGAGAGTATAAAATGCAACAACCAGTGAAGGCTAGAAGGTCTAAAAACATAAAATAATCTGTTAACCAATGAAATGAATGAAAGTTTCTAATTACCATGTTTACACATTCCATTTTCCATATTTTGCTTAACATCAATGATTGATTGAAAATCAATGATAATTTAGAGTTCAAATGTTCTGCATCGCTAGAAACTGGTTTCAACTCAACTGCATGATTTACGCATACCAATATTTTTCTACTCATTTACCTCTCTGGCACATCACAAATTAGCATGTTAATTAAGATCTCAGCTGGAACAGTGTTGACATGTGCAACTCAACTAAACATGGCCATAAATTACTGCACATTGTGTGTTCATCTTGCTTGGATTTAAGAGAAATTAGCTTTTTAAAGCAGACATTTAAAAATGTCTGCTTAGTATTTTTTGCTTTTAAGCAGACATTTTTAAATGTCTGCTTTAGTATTATGTCACCTTAAAAGGTGTTCTTGATAAACTTTTGAGTTCAAATCGCCAGGTTAGTTGGTCCTTAAACCGTAGAAGCATTGGCCAAATTCTCATAACATGTGACTAGTGCAACAAAGAAATGCGTGAAATTATGCTAGTTGTTGTTGAAAAGATAGGTGTCTTTTGGTAAAGACAGATGAAACCACCAACACAGTGAGAATACAGTTATCTGTCTCCACCAACTGTTTCATCATTTCAAAGATCTGTGTTTAAATTAAAAAGAGTTATGATTTTACAATTTCAGCAAAAAATTGTATTTCCTACTAGATTCACAGCAAACACGGCAACACTAGTTTTCAAGCTAGACGCTGCATTGCAGTGCAGACGCTTTACCAACCTGATAATGAATCTTGACCGGGCGTTGTTGGACTCGTCGTGAAGTTTCTCGTCAAGGAATGTTGAGGTGAAATAGGATTACGTGTCCGTGGACTGGTAGGAGTAGATCGAGGTGACCTCTCTTGACTCTGAAAAATAGATGTTTGAATGCTCAATAGATGACAATTACAGTTGACATCATTTGATGCAGAACAATAGGCAAACATTGGGACAAACTGACAGACTGGGCACCTTCATAAAATGCTCAAAGTGCTTTCCAACCTTATAGATGTTTCAGTTTCTATTACCGTAATTACATAATTCATCAGTATTTTCTAAGTTTTGATTTTTTTCTTTAAATCATCAACAAAAAGGCAATGATGATGATTTATAAGTGTTTAGTGATTCTCATTTTTATTTTCTATAATGCAAAACATTTTGAAAACTAGTGTGCACCATTTGCCAAGACATTATATAATCATTTCAATGATACACTCTGAAATGCATTGGTTCTTTTCTCGAACACTCTTACAAAAAAGAATGGAATGATTAAGCATGCCTCAACAACACCAATATATCAGCAGCTAGTGGGATTAAACTGCCAACAGTGTGAGAAATCGCTGTAAAACGCTAATTTATTCAAAGGGTATTAGGACAAATGTCATCACTCTCATATTGATGAGGGACTAATTGATCACTAGTTGTACAATAATCTAGGCGCGAGACAGCGACTTTGTAATCGGGAGACTGTAGACAGAACTGGAAAGATTGTGAGATTGGAGTTTTATGAAGCAGCATGAAGCCTTCCCAGCATCATTTTGGGAAACTCTCTAAACTGTTGAAAACATACATCGCAACAATTATTCAAGTCATAACTATGACCTTGAAATGACAGCAATTCAACCTGTGACAATGGCCGAGCCCCATAATACTACAAACCCTCATTATTTTTTTTTTATGTATACAAATTAAGTTGATCATCTACGCTACTGATTTTTAAAAATCTTCTATTGAATGTAGAAAACAGATTTTTAAGAAATGACAAAAATGGCAATTAAGACTGAAGCACCAGTATTTTGGAGACACAACACCATCAACTTTCACAAAAAATTCAATTATCCTTTTCAATTTTTCATTAAACTGAAGCTTGACCACCCAAAGGGTCATCAGGTCAGTTGACTCTTTCAATAACTGTGAGTGGGGAAAATTGTATGTTTCATTGATCATCTGTTTTTGAAGAATTTCTGATAACTAATATTTGTTGTGACAGTTTTCTCCATCATACTCACTTTTTGTTTTAACAGTTCACTTAGTGCACACATTAGGTGTTCTAGCATTCTGATGTTACAAGTGTTCCACAGGCACTAATTAATATTTATACATCAGACTATATCAATATTCTGTCAGCACCATCTTGGACTTTACTTTCAATTGTCATGCACCAAAAGGTCAGGGTAATGTGTGCATGAAACTACCTAGTTTATGTTAATTAGTTTGGCTGATGATAAAATGATATAGATGTTTCCAGCAGAATATTGATACATTACAATTTAAACAAATATCAATTAGTGCCTGTGAAACACCTGTATCATTAGAGTGCTAGAACACCTAACGTGTGCACTCAGGAACTACTTTGAAAAGTATCAAGTATCATCAAGTCGGAGGTATTCCCGTACTGGTACTGCATATAAAGAACAAATGAGATTCGACGAATTATGCGAATACCAAAAGAAAATATGAGAAAAAAAGAAAGGAAAAATTTAAATCTCACCAGGAAATCGATCTCAGGTGTTTCATTAGCCAAATGACTGTTTTCTTTTCACATTTATCAATCAAAGTAAACTGTAAGTTTTTTTGAGAAAATGAAAATTCTGGTCAGGAAATATAAAGCCAACAGTTTGACATGATATACAATGACAAATTTTTAGTGGCCCAGGAGGCCAGGACTTAAATATTCTGGGTCCTAATAAGGACACAGAACTAAGATATGAGAGGGAGGCTCATGAGGGCATGCCTTTAATTTTTTAATTGGGTGCTTATTAAGGATAATAAGATGAAACCAATGATTTCAAATGTGTCAACTACAATAAATCCTTTTATGTATGCCATATGTACCGACTCAATTCCGTAAATCATCAATCAATCTGGTTCTCAGACATCTAAAAATCGACTGTGAATGCAGCAATGATATTTTTATGATGGTATTTTAGCAGGAAAATCAATTTCCCGCTCATGTTTTTGCGTAGTATAATAGCCAATCTAGAGACATTAAGTGAGGACATATTCTGCTAAAAGAAGAGGGTGGTAAAGTGTTACACTTCAAATAAATATAAAATCAAATCAAGTTTTGAGATGCACAACAAAATGTTTCGAGAACCCCTTTCATGTTAAGTGATAGATAGTACATCGTATTTCATAGGGTAACCTCCAATTTATCCAATAATTGTTTTTTCAACACGTCTAAGAAATGCAAACAACATAAAAATACAACACGAGTTATCTTTGGTAAATTATTTTAAATGATTTAGTAAGAAAAAATGATACGTATTTAAAATATCAAGAGTTCTAAAACACATTTTCTTAAGAACAGGGTAATGTTGTGTATAAACTTTTAACTTAGGATCACTTCCAGACTTCTTAACCCTGGCTGAGTGTTTATTTAAAAAATTCCATGTACTTGAAAAAAAATTACAAAGGTCTAATTTCCACTTCTGTCTATAAACTGTTTATAGGAAACATTCTCCAAAGTTACTCCCTAGAAAAAAGCAGGGGGACTGAAAAAGTTTTAACATTGGACTTACAAGACAGTGGGGTTTTTTTGCATAATGATGTTTTGTGTTACAATAACTAAGAACACATTTGTTCTGTAATATTTTCATGAATTGAGTCAAATACTAGAAATTGTTTTAAAATTTCATGATTATAAAATCTTCTCTAACTGGCTGTCTTGGAATACTTTGCATTAAATTCAATTTCACTAGCAATTAGTGCATAAATTATACATAGTGTCAATAAATAACTGGATGTTTCATTTTAAAGATATCAAGTGAATTGTATTTTTTCAATTAAAAGATTAAATTTCCATATTAATCTAATAAAATCATAGCTAAAGACATTAAAAATCTCACAGCTCTCTGGGTAAAGATGAATCACAAACATTTTCTCACTAAAGACAACTGAGATTAAATCTTGTTTACAGGCTGTTTTATCTATTGATTTCATATGCTATAATGTCCAGCAACATTCAACATTAATCTCAAACACTCCACTTCAAAAAAAGTTGGTGATAAAGCTATAAAAGGAATATTGATCCCCAGCGTATTGTCATCACTGAGAGAGAGAGATTTCAAAGAAGTGGGCATGGCATTTAACTCAAAGAAACTCTACAGTGATTTGCACTTATTGAATTCTCTGTTCTTGACCTTAAGCGCAAGATTGCATGTTTTATGCAAAAAATGAAAAAAAATAGCAGAGTTTCAGCTTCTGTTCTTCCAACTAGTGGAACAATTCTGACAGATAGTCATTTATTCACTGCTTTTTATACTTACTAGGACTAACTTAAAATCATACCAATTATATATCTTCATTAATTTATTATTAGTAAAAAGCTTACAAAAACAAAACAGTGAAAATCTCTCAGCTGAAATCGAATCTGCAGAGGGTTTTTTTCAAAGCAGTTGTTGAATTTTGAAGAACTCATTTTATTGTCTTTCATTGTCCATTCACATTACCGATAATAATTTGCAAAAATTCAAATCAAGATTAATAATAATAATAATAAATCGTCATTTATTAAGCCCTTATTAAAATACAATAATACTAAGCCCTTTACAAACCATAGTTAAAAATACATGACACATGAGAATATTAAAAGAAATTTTAAATAAACAATGATGATAAAACAACCAGCAAATGTATCATTAGGAACAAAAATTAACAGGTGTTTATGACTTGATGAATATTTCTAACAGATGCAGGAAATATATCTCATTAGATTGAGAATGGCTTTCAAAAATCATTTAGATAATGAATCTTGGTGCAAATAACTAGTTGGAGAAGTTATTGTTAATCTAAACTAACTTATTTTCGTCACATTGGGAAAGAAAATTGTACTAAATGCAGAATGCATTTTATAACACGAAACTGCTCTTATTAGTGTCTATTTCAAAATCACTGGACTTGTCAAAATTTAACATACCGTTTTTGAGGCGCACATCTGGCTTCTTCCTCAGATGTTTGTGGAGTATTGTAGAGTAGAGTAGAGTAATCTTTATTTTACATCGGTATGAGTACAAAATACTCTAACTTTGACCTCTTGTGCAACCTTAAAGAATTGATAACTGTGCTCTGACTGATTAAGCACTCAACTCACATCTGAGGTAAAAAAAATTAAAATCAACATACCTTTAATAATTTCATTAAACTTTCTAATTGCACCATAAGTCCT
>JAOXYC010203129.1:0-17161 GCA_028565715.1 Phoronis pallida
ATCAAAACGTCTCGGGACATAAATAAAACATTGTGGCCAACAGAGGGCTCCAACAACTAGCCAAAAAGTTTACTTAATTATGAAATACTGATTATTTTTATTTAAAACAAAAAACTGTTTCACACTATTCTACTGGAGCTAATATTTGTGAAACTGTGATTGTTCCCTGATCATGTATGTAAAAAACTAGAGACCTGTGAAAAACCTTGATTGCCCGCATAGGTGCATTTTATACATGCACCTTGTACGATATATAGAAAATTCAGTAACTCCAACATGAAAATGGACCATACGTACCACAATCTTTCTGTTATCATGACATTTTTTGATGAATTGAACTTTTGTTATGAGGTCAGTTATGGTTCCCATAAAAAACTCTTTGAAATCAAATAGTTTTATGGTCATTTTGATGTTTCATTGTAGGTAAGTTAGTAGGTAATTGTATACTTAGTTACAAACATTGACACTTATTTGAAAGGTGAAACAGGTTGGGTTTTTAATGCTAATGATTGTCACATGTTGTGAGCCATAAAACCAAACTTAGTCAGGACTCACTTTGACAGAATGGTGGTGGTCTTTTCAGATTTTTGTGTTCCCTAGCTAACAGCCCTGCTGCTTGTAAATCTATTTTTTAATAACATATTTAGGAAACTGATAATCTTGGTGATCCAAAACAATGAAGTTATGATTCCTCTACTCCTCTAGTGGTCAATTTATTTTGAAGATATACTTTCTTTTAACGATCCAAACTCCATCATTTTTTGAATTCAGTTTAAATATTGCAGGCAAGCCCAGAGAATGGAGTAAAATGCAGAATTGAAAGTTTGTGTTTCACAACTTAAAAAAAAAATTGAGACAGACCCTGGATAACAGAAGCCAGATTTTGAAAACACATGGCTTCTTTTATTAGATGCTTTAAGTAGACTGGGAATCTCTAAACAATAGCTATATGGGAAGGTTATATAATTTTCTTTTGTGAGTTATGATCCATAAATCACACTGAAGTGTGTTTTATTTAAATGGAGTGGGATTTTTCCCACGATTTAATAGACTATCTTATTTTTTTTCCAAAAATTAAACTGTGACCGCAATGAAACAGCACATATTTGATTATTTTGCAAAAAGGTTGAGCATGTGTTGTGAAATGTTTTGTAGGGAACAGCATGAGACACTACTGGTTTGAAAACCATCTCTGTTTTACTGCAACATTCATTAAAACATTTTATTTACATATTGATTGGTTTTGAAAAGGGGGGTCTTTAGAAGTACAATGATATTATATTGTGAAATATTTTTTTCAAGTTTTTAAAGTTCATTTATAGACACCTGCATTGGAGAAGACTAGACCAGTGTACAACAGATTGTATAGGCTTAATATGATGTATTTGTTATTATCATCACTTGAGAAAATAAGAAAAACTTAAAATTGACAACAGATTGTAGAGATCAGAATAGAGTAATAATCATCCATCATCTGATTGTTTGAAGTGTGCAAGAGGGTTTTTGTTACATCATCCTAGGTGTTTGACCTCTGACCTTCAGATGTCATGGTGTCTATCTGTACAGAGATTCACTCCTCGTCAAACAAGAGGAAAATATATACAAACAAGTCAATAATCTGGGTCAAGACTATGTTTGACACAGTCAAAAGTTGCACAACGTTTGAGAATGATGATTGATAGAAATTTGGACACAGACATTTTTTTAAACAAAATAGAAAATTTGTGATTTACATGTGGATAAAACATATTTATGATTAAACCATACCATTCAACTGAGGATGGTGCTTATCACTTAAACGAGTTGATGCTTTGGTAAAACTTCTTCAATTTTGAACAAAAAAATCATTTCAAAAACTGGAATGTTTAAAGAACATAAAGTTGTCTGTGTCTCTCTCAATAAATTTATTTGGCAGGTTATCATCAGGACTACCTGAAAATGGAAATTTCTTAAAATAAAATTGTGTCTGTTTAAAAAAAAATGACGTTTTATCATTGGGACCAAACAACATGTCTTTTGTGATACATGATATGTTCTAGTAAATGAACAACAAACTGCAAAACTGTTTTGTGGTGACATAAATATTTGGCAATGCTTATTTTGCAAATAATAATATGTTTGGCTATAAAAATACATTGTTGAGACTTCAAGTATCAACACAGACTGAATAATGACACTCCTGACATCTGGTGGCGACAGTCCTAACCAGTGTGTTGATGGAAAAATGGCATCATCAATAACCAGGGCTCTTTTCACATTTCAGCTATTTAAAAATGAGCCTATTGTTAAGAGCCTCCACCTCTTTTGACAAATATGAGATTTTTGCTCATTGATTTGTTAATGCATCTTGTAAAAATGTGTTGGATGGTTGGAATAATTTTTGGCACTTAATTGTTTTTAAGTACTTTAACCAAACACAAAAATATCTTCAAGGGATTCGTCACAGCCAAGTTCTCAGTGAAGTGCAAATCCCTGCCACAAGAATTCTTTAAATCATTGCTATTCAAAAAAGGTGTTGGAATGTTCTGTTTATTCATAATAGGTCAGCTTAAGTACCTAAATCACGCAAACAGTGATTGTCTTACCTGCTGTCAAATTATACAGTCAGCATAATTTACGTTGTTATGATATAACACTTGGACCACAATCCCCTCTTGATGATGATGATGATGAGGGTTTATCCCAATTTGCTTCTTTTATCTGTCTTGTTTAATGAGGAAAATCTCACTAGCTCGGAGGATTTATGCAAACTTATGTTATGATGACAGTTATTTGGAATTAATTCTTGTTGAGGGATATTTATTATGAAGGATGATCAAGATAGATATTATGTATTTTGTTTTAAGAGGCTTGTAACAAATGCCAATTAGCAAACTTAAGTGTCTGACATGACATGTTATGTTTGCTTATGAAACAGTTAATTCATATGTTCAACATTGTTTAAATAGAACTTGAAGTTTCAGTTAATTCCTCTTCAAATTATTTGAAACATTGAATGCAGAGTTTTCTTAAATATTTTTTATCTAATTTAGTTCACATACTAGGTAATTTATTTTTTTACAATTGTTACAAAAATTACCCTGATTAAAAGCAAGATTTGAACACTTTTTAAAAATGAATATAATGTTGAACACATAAATGTCGGAATGGTTTCTTTGAGTTAAGCCCCATTGTGTGACTTTATGTAATTGTTATTGAGGTTTTTTTTCAACTTAAAAGTTTAATAAAATTAACCTTAACGGTAATTTAACACTGCATAATTTTCATCCCAAATCAGGTCTGATCAAAAGTTTTGCCAAATGATTACCTAATATTATCAAACAATCGTATGGTCAATTAGGCACTAAATCTCTACACAATGGCTGCATTGATTTGCACCCATCTGATTCACAAGGGGGCCAGAGATTCCCTCTCACGAATTTTGAATCAGGCTCACGAACCACTCATAATTGGTTTTTCCCTCTCATGAACCACCAAAGCTCTGTACTGTACGGCTGTACCGAAGCTCTTTGTTGTCTCTGGTGATTCGTGGCGGGGAATTTCTTAGCTTGAGAGGGAATAATTGTTAGTGCAAGAGCTTTGGTGGTTCGTGAGAGGGAAAACCAATTATTGGTGGTTCGTGAGATGGATTCAAAATTTGTGAGAGGGAATCTCTGGTAGGCTTGATACAGTAAATGCTCACAATCTGTTGACAAAATATTGACTTAGAAATTGACAGGTCTTATGAACACTTCTATGACTACTCAAATGACCAGCTAATAGCTTCCTGTACTCAGTTTAAAGCTTTTATGTAATTAGACGCAGTTATTAATCCCAAACAATCAGAATGGTCTACTTTGTTTTGTGTTTCAATTGTGCAATTGGGTCACAATTGGCCAGTACATTTTGGTTGATATTGCATGTACCACAATACATTGTTTCTATTCTATTTTATTTATCTCATAATTTTATATATATATTTAATGTTTGGATTTATTGATGGATATTTCTGAGGTGACACTGTTTTGTTTCACGGCTTTGCCTTTATTCCATGCCAAAGGTATAATAATTGTTTTTTTTTGTATAATGTTTATTCTTTTCTAGACTTAACTTTTAAATAATTGTCGAGCCATGAGGACAATTGTATGTTAAGTAATACAACTTAAATCAAGAAGTTTTTTGTTTCGCTTGTTGAGATTAAAAAAATAACTTGACTGTACATTGTCAATTAACTTGAGTAAAATCAAAAATAAATGCTTTCTTTTAAACTTTTTCAAAAATATTTGCTGCATGTCTAAAGTTTTCATATTTAGAGTACAGTAATTATGGTCATGGATATGGCTAATGCATGTTTAATATATTTTCAAAAAATGACAAGACGATATTTATAAAATTTTCTTTTTTTATGTTTTAGGTGAAATTTCTGACCAACATTGCTCAGATCCAGGATGCATTGAGAACAATTGAGCTCTCTTCAAGCACCCACAAAACCAGCGTCCCCCTGTGGACCAGCCGGGTACAGTTAATGATCCTATGTAATAAATCGGAGCAAGAAATTCTGTCCACATTCAATGAGGCACACAAGGTTGTGAAAGCTAAGGTAGGTGCTGACACCTATTGTCAGTTTTGTAAAACATTTCTTGAAAGCCCCACTGTTAAAACTTGATTGATTAGGGTGATGTTGAGCAATCATTGGTCTTCATTAGATGGTTTTCATGTCCAAGACATAAATATATTGTCATTTTAATGACAATTTATGTAAAAGGACACGACATAAACTCTGCCATATACTTATAAATATTTTTGTCTTGAAAGGAAGATTTTTACTAATAAGTTAATACTCATAATTGGAAAACATTTTTGAGCTTGGTTGATAAACGAGAAATCTTTGTGTAAATGTTTGTTAAATCAGAGATAAATAGAGGAACAGATTCCCAACTTATGCTTGTCATAATGGTTTGTCTTGCGAAGTAGAAAAGTCTGTTTGCCTCGGTTCCATAAATGGTTTTGAGAAGGTACCATTTCACTTCTGGTTTGTCAGACTTGGGTTTGAAATACGCACGACCGGATATGAATAGGTACCATCTCATTTTTCTTGCTTCCCGAAGTTGAGTTGTGGATCTGTTCTTCTATTTATCTATGGTTAAATTGAATGTACCAGCCAAAAGGAGGGCATATAAGCAACAACTCGCTGAATTGTGGAAATTAATTTAAAAGTGCATTTTTTAAGTTTTTTAAATGCACTTTTAAAAAGCTAAAAATCATAATTTAAATTAAGAATAAGGTGCACTGGAAATACAAACTTTTTTAATAAATTCAATGCTGAATGTACACTCAGAAACTTTTAATGGTGACAAAACTTTTTATGGATTTTCCAGGAATCTTGGCCCCTATGGAAGCTGATTCTAGATTGGGCATTGACGGTGAACACAGAAACAATAGAGTCCTTACTTGAGGTTAGTTTGTTGAACTCATGGCCTCTGGTACATTTGAAACTCCCTCAAACTGATGAATCTATCAATTCCTGGTTCTGTCGAGATCAATAGTTACTTGACACGAAAGTCTGTCACCCGTCTTGTGCATGCAAGGTTTTCTGTATTTCAAGATCACTGACATTATTACCACCATATATTTGGAAAGTCTTGTTGCAATGGTAAACATCGGTCTTATGTGCTCTGAGACCCAGCCATTAGGAATGGGTAATGTGAACTTTAATCCACAGTTTTATATTTGTTTGCTTTTGCTGGCCAAAGTGTTAATTTTTATATAAAAAAAAATATTAAAATGACAGAAAATATTAGGGTGATCGGTTAGCCTAATGGTAGAGCAATCACCTGGCAATCGGGAAACCCGTGTTGGATTCCCGGTTGAGAGTTACATATTTTTCTGTCTTTTCAAATAGTCCACAGTTTTCATTGTTGTTGTAACCATACAGTTTGTTCATTTTTACTAAATGTTATATTTCCAGCAAGCAGTACTAGAGTGTGAAGAGGTATGTGTTCCTGTCAAGATCTTCTACCTGGAATGGTCAGCATTAACCAACTCTACGGACACTACTAGACAACTTTATAAAAGGTGAGTCACTTATAGTGGCAGCAACAATGGGTCTAATCTAACAAAGAAATGTCCTTGAAAAGTCTTTGAATTGCATGTAAATAAGTTTTAGGTCATTCGGATATAGGTTCATTTGAGGCAGTCACTTAAATTTAAAATTATTGTGCAAAATCTGTCAATGTCCTTCCGCCATCATAATGAATTTGGGCCCCCAGAAGGACAGCCTAGAATTCCCCATTGCATTATTAAAGTGGTAATGGTCTTTAATAATTGTACAGTATTTTGTATTGAGTGTTAAAATAATACACTAGCAACAAGTATCATCCGGGTTGTTCCTACAGGTTGTCTCAGTCTAAACCATTATCAGTGGAGTTCTACCAAACATATGTCAACCTAGAGAACTCAACAACCACACCAAAGATGAAGAGGCTTCGTAATGTGTACGAGGATGCCATCAGGGATTTTGGAGAAATTGATTCTGGTAATTTTTTGATAAAAAAAACGTGTCTTCTAATTTTCAGTTGTCTTCATCAGCATCGCCTTATAACTGTCAGCCAGAGAATAAATGAATAATATATTAACGTTAATTTTTAGAAAGAAATACCTCAAAGAGTGTTTAGATGTAAATCAATTTCTTTTTGATTTCTCAAAAGCACTACTTTTCAAATATTGTTAACTGTTATAATAATAATCATAATAAAACTTTATTATTAGAATCGCACTTTCACATGCAAAAAAAACAGATGTCCATGATTTTTTCGCGAACATTTATTCATCTAATAACAAGTGGTGGCTAATGTCGTAAATGAAGCTAAGCGCACCGGATTGCCAGTTCTAGAAATCAATTTACAATAGAGCGAGACTTCCAATGTGCGGACTTTGCAGGGTAAAAAAATTGTTTTCTATATTAGGAAGATCAAAAATGAGTAATTCTCATTAGATTTAAAATGGTGTGTATGATAGATTTTAACAATTTGGATTTCAGATCTGTGGTTGGACTACATTAAGATGGAACTGTCTCACCCCAGAGGAAGACCACAGTCAGCTGGTGACATCTATTGTCGAGCGGTAAAAACTCTTGACGGAAAACTTACGGATTGGTTTATAGCCAAATACACTCTGTTACAAACTGGACACTTAGAAAGTAATTAACTTTACAGAAAAATACTGTTGTATAGTTTATTATGGAAGTTGGATAAAAAGATGGTCAAAAAACTGTTTGGTAAACTGGTCTCTGACTTATATGGTGATTTTCATAAAATGTTCTCAAACATTTTTTTTAACTGCATTCAGAGTTCTGTATAAAACAGATTTCAATACTTTTTAAACAAAAAATTATATGAAGATTTTCGAGTCGCTCAGTATGTAGATTAGTGGTATTAAATAAATCAAATAGAGACTGTACTTCAACGCTTATGTTTCAATAATTTGTTTACAAAAAGGCTTTTACCGACTATTCATCATCAACCAGTTGCCTAGTTTAGGGGAACAGGAGAAAAGTTGTGTAGCATACAAATTGTTAAGGAATGCAATGGTTATAATTCAAATCAAAATGCAACCCTCACAGCATTCGGAAAACCTCGGGTCGACCGATAAATGATATTGTGCTTTGTCTTCCGTAAGCCTTTTACAGCTTTGTTTGGTGGATGGATTGTTTTCCAAAAATCTTTGTTGTTCGGATAAATGTTTTTGGGCCTGGCCAAATTAATGATTTTACATTGGAAGGGTGGTCAATGTAATAATGTCGAAACCAGCGTGTAACTGTCCAAACAGCAACTTTTCATTAGTCGTTGCTTTTTACACATTCCCGTGAACCTCTCTGAGAATTTGATTTATTCTAATACCATTTAAAACTCAATGTTATAAATGTAGGGACAGTAAACTTATTAAATATCTATTGCTTTTAAATGTTCTGCATTTTCATGAAAACAAATAATAATAATAAAAAAAGATTTATTCTTGTGTTATTTATAACATTGTGAATATTTGTTTTTAAAAAATTGAGTTTATATTGTTCTCTCTTTTTTGTTAATATAAAGTTATGAAGAATTGAGAAATCAAATACTGGAACCTATATTTGAAAACACGATGTTGTGTTTTTGAATGTAAGTTACAGTATTTGATTTACTAATACTTCATGTTTACATCAACTGGATGATAATATCCTAACAAGTAAATACAACATAGAAATTAGAAATAAAACACCAGGTTGACATCTCTCAATGACCACAGACAAATTTGTGGTTAACATTCTAAACCATTATTATGCATGCATAATGATGTATACATTGCAATGCTGAAAAAGAGGTTTTGCAGTAGGCCTATTTCATGCAATTCTTAATGACCGGGCGAGTATGCACAATTTGAGATCTATCAACTTAAAGACTGTAGTGTATTTGAAATTCTGCCCTTGAACATCATTTACTTTGCACCAGTTTACAGTCAAAATGTCCATTCATTTTCATTTAAAATATTTAACAATAACTAATCCATTCACAATATATCAATTTTTATCCACACATATACCCTGTTCACCTTTATCACTTTCATTTTAAATATTTATCAAATGTTCCATTCAAAATTCTCTCCACACATGAACCCTGTTCACAGTTCTACCGGCCTGTTTACCAATTTATCAATTCAGAATATATCATGAACTCTCCCTGCATGGACCCTATTCAAAGATCCACGGCTGTAGTTTCTTTAGCCCTACTCAATACATCTTTAGTAACAGTGACCGCCACACAGCTCAACCAACTACGACTCGTCGGCATCTCACCCACAATCTCCCAGCAGTTGTCTTCTTCATTATAACATTCAATCGTGTCGTGGTATCTAAAATGATCAATTCATCAAAAGTTTCAGTTTTCTTGGTTTTCATTTTTTCTTAATAAAAATACGGACTTGATACAGGTCGACAAAACGTGGACTTTGAAAACAGTCAAAATTCTGTCGAGTAGTTTTTGATTGGAACATTCAAATAACTTGAGGAAAGTTTTTCACATTCAAGCTTGGAAGTCTGACAATGTGAAAAACTTCCAGGAGTTGCCAATTTTTGACCTTCCACTACTGAGTGATGGCAGTTCCAAAATATGCAGAGTTTTAAGCAAAATTAATGCTTAATTTCAAGTCCATCAAACAGCAAAGCCACAGAAAACTAACTGAAAACATCGATATGATGCCAAACACATTACATAGAATTTAGAAAGCCATTTATATTGTAAAACTCAGTATTGCACATTTCATTAATACAGTGTAATATTCTTGAAAAAATGCACTACATAGTCTCACATCATAGGCATGCACAATCCCCATTATTATCAGACTGGGGCTAGACTGCAGAATGTAAAATCATTTGCTATTAAAAGCACAATTCGCATTTCATTGCACGTAAACACGAGGGAGTTGCAATCAGTTCTGCTGGCAAACCTTGGTTTTGATTCAAAATGTTGTCTTAATGTGATACGAGTCTATTGATATTCCAGATCCCTGGGGAGTTGAAATGGCACATGTATGAACAGTTCCGCAGCCTGAGATAGTAAATTGAATATGCTCATAGATAAAGCTCTATATAAATGCACTCATTATTATTATCATAATTCCCATCACTCACCTGTCCCAACCCTCTTCACCCCCACAGACATAAATCTTGCCATCCACGACGGCCACACCAGGTCGGTACCGTCTCTCGTGCATACAAGCCTTCATTGTCCACTTGTTCTCGGCTGCATTATAACACTCAACTTTGTTAGTGTTCTCTGTTGAAGCATGCCAACCTCCTGTATGAGAGATCAGACAAATATGAAACTTAAATTTGTGTAAAAATTAGGGGTCAGACTCACAGATTTTTTTGTCCCTTGACTCCTCGGCAAATATTTCGAGCAAGCACTCGAGCTTTGCCAAACTGTAGTCACAAATGTGTACCAAATAAGTGGTGCACATGCCCTACCGGAACTACACTGGGCTTAATGTGTGAAGCGGTTTAAAATGTTCATAGTAAAGGGGTTTTATAAATTCCATTACATTATAACAGGATTTCTTGCCTTTTGATTGGCCAACTGGAATATTCCATGCAAAAGCGAGTATCCGAAAGCGGACATCCTAATTAAATAAATAATTAATAAATTTAAAATATGAAGAGTACTCTTAATTCAGCACCTTGAACTGGCCCCGCGAGCTTGTTTTCTTGAATTCCAGAGCGCTCGGCAAAAGTCGAGTGTGTTGAATTTGGCTCGAGCGCTCAGAAGTCCAGGTCACACAATTGATTGCTCAAGTTTTCGAGCAATAATCCGACCACTAGTAAAAATAGGTTTAAGTCATACGTTGCTTCTTAGAAAAGTGGAATTCACTGATTGACAACCGCAATGCGCTTTACTGCTAATGTGTGTATAAACTAGGCCTTATATTACACTTTTGGACTTTTAACATTGAAAAATAATCTATGAAAATCCTTGAAAGGAATCTGTACAAATTGCATTGTCAAGGAAAACACCATTATATCTTATTTTCTCAATAAATTACAGAATAAGTAGAGACAGTACCTTAAAATGTATGTTGCAACATACCTATGACATAAATCAGCCCATTGAGTACACATGCAGCCGAGCCAGAGCGAGGGACTATCATGGGAGACAACTCACTCCAGGTGTTAGTCTGAGGATCGTAACATTGCACCAGGTCTATACCGTCACCATCTTCTAATACTGCACCACCTGTGAAGAACAAATAATCTTAGAAAAAATTCTAATGTGTCCTGACAAACAGATTGTTTTTCACCAAGTTGTAACACTTATTTGAGATATATTTTGCCTTAATTATAAGCACTTATTAGTAGAAAATTACCTGAAAAAAGTTTTCAGCACAAATTCCGGGGCCCAATTCAAAAATTCCTTTTAGAAATATATCTATACCTGTCACATAAAGCTTGCCATCATAGGCTGCCACAGCAGGACTTGTAACGGATATTTTCATTGGTGCAACAAGGCTCCATTTGTTAGCATGGGGGTCGTATCGCTCAACAGAGTCCAGTCTTGCCGAGCCCTCCCAGCCACCAGCAGCGTAAATGTAGCCATCTAACATCGCCATTCCTAGAAATTTGGAAATTAAAATAGAATACCGCAGCAATTACTTTATATAATCTTAATAATAATAAGTAGTTTAAATTGTACATTTTTACTACCTCACTTTACTTGTCCTGTAAATTGTCACCTCAGATAAGTGGTTTGTTTTTCACAGTTGTTCGGCCATGGCGTATCAACCTAATATTCAGCTCCCCTATCGCATTGGTATTCCATGTTTTGATCTGACATATTACCATCTTAGCTTTATATTCCAGTAGGCGGAAATTCGAAGTGTGGCTTTGCTTTAGTTTGACTTAGTGATAAAATCAGTGAAAGTTGAGGTCATTTGATACCGAACCTTTTTTTACCAGATATTATGTAATGATGAGCTTGTTATTGGTGTACAGTGGGCATTTGAAGTTGCTGCATGAAGTAAATACTAAACAAACAAACCTCCAGTATTTGTTATAATGATGTATTTAGTGATTCTCTGACTGTGAAAAAATACTGTAAATAAAGGACTGACGGGGTAACTGCAACCTGGTTTCAAACTGTTTGTAGAAATCTAATAAAAAAAATTCAGTTCATGGATTTCACATCTTCTGTTTTTAACCTTCTCTGTAACTTGTCATCTCGGTTGTGGAGGATGCAACACTCACTCCATCACCATCTCTGTAACTTGCCATTTTGGTTGTGGAGGATGCAACACTCAATCCGACACCATCTCTGTAACTTGTCATCTTGGTTGTGGAGGATGCATCACTCACTCCATCACCATCTCTGTAACTTGTCATCTTGGTTGTGGAGGATGCAACACTCACTCCATCACCATCTCTGTAACTTGTCATCTAAGTTGTGGAGGATGCAACACGCACTCCATCACCATCTCTGTAACTTGTCATCTTGGTTGTGGATGATGCATCACTCACTCCATCACCATCTCAGTAACTTGTCATCTTGGTTGTGGAGGATGCAACACTCACTCCATCACCATCTCTGTAACTTGTCATCTTGGTTGTGGAGGATGCATCACTCACTCACTCCATCACCATCTCTGTAACTTGTCATCTTGGTTGTGGAGGATGCATCACTCACTCCATCACCATCTCAGTAACTTGTCATCTTGGTTGTGGAGGATGCATCACTCACTCCATCACCATCTCAGTAACTTGCCATCTTGGTTGTGGAGGATGCATCACTCACTCAATCACCATCTCTGTAACTTGTCATCTTGGTTGTGGAGGATGCATCACACTCCATCACCATCTCTGCAACTTGTCATCTTGGTTGTGGAGGATGAAACACTCACTCCATCACCATCTCTGTAACTTGTCATCTTGGTTGTGGAGGATGCAACACTCACTCCATCACCATCTCAGTAACTTGTCATCTTGGTTGTGGAGGATGCAACAGTCACTCCATCCCCATCTCAGTAACTTGTCATCTTGGTTGTGAAGGATGCATAACTCACTCCATCACCATCTCTGTAACTTGTTATCTTGGTTGTGGAGGATGCAATACTCACTCCATCACCATCTCTGTTCTTGGTTATGGAGGATGCATCACTCACCCAATCACCATCTCTGTAACTTGGCATCTTGGTTATGGAGGATGCAACACTCACTCTAATTTAACCAGATCCCAGTTTATCTCAGGCTTCTGACTACTGTGATGCTTAAAAAGTGGCAAGGACATTTTTTTCTTGGGTTCTTCATCTCTTATGATACGATTATTATAGAAATAAAAGAGCTTATCAATAGCATATTGGGTAATTGCGTAGTAAGCATCCTTAGTATGTTGGTCACCTTCATACTTATATACTAGTCTTTCAGGGTGAAAGAAATTACCCTCATTAAAATGATGCACAATATTCATAAAGTTACTGATGTATTTAAAGCTCTTTGTCCTGAGATTTTTTAAAAGTGGATCATCTTCATCATTCAAATCATACTTCAAATCATTGGCTTTCAACTTTTCTGCATCACCGTACACCACTTCAACTTTTGGTGGCTTAGTTTCACGTGTGCATTTAAGCTGTTCCTTTAAAACTATTTTCAATGAGTGTTCTATGGCTGTGTTCGAATTAATGTGGTCGCTTGGCGATATTTGATAAGTCTTTACGTATTCTTCCGCCAATGTTTTTATTTGTTCATTTGTTGCAGAGCACAGGATGTTGATGACTGTATCATGATTGCACTTGGCTTTATCACTAATTGCTTCATGCAGATCCTTCACACTAGGTTTATATAGTTCTTCAAGTTTTTCATACAGTCCACTACCAAATGCATCTCGGACTTTGTGAATTTTTTCCCATGTGTGACTTTTAAAAATGCTCTCAATGCCTTCTTTGTTGCTATTTTCAATGTGATCCCGGAGTGACTCGGCTATTTTTGTTGATGGTGGCCCCATGCCCGGTTTAGAAAGAAATATGGAGAAAAAGAAAAATGGAACTATGGAGATGTGTTAAAAAACTATTATGAATGAAGCTATGACAACCTAATGATGATGTAACAGTCGATGTTGAAATTAGTAAATGAATTATGACATCACAAAAGTCAATTATGATACTTATTAGTTAGGCCACCTTGTGTACTAACGATGTGGTTTCTAGATTTCAATATCACTGTGGCCAATCACGTGACTAATTTTCTCATGACAGTTAATTATTTTTTTGGCTAGTGGATGCAAAACTTTCCCTAACTTTGCGCTAGATCCCTTACACACCTTGAAAATAGAAAAAAACTGGTACATAGCCTTTCTTCAAACTAAATCAACTGAGATGTCAAATTTTTGTGCTAATTTTTATATATTGGTTAAAAATCCTTACGTGGAACTTGATGAATATTTCAAAAATATTTTGACTTATTGTAGAAAATTCACTCTAATCGTCTGTCATTTTTGATTATGGTATCGTCTGCCTGTGTCACGTGATTGGCCACAGTGAATATAGAGACTATCAACCGTTGCAAAGCTTGATTATGAATAATTTTAATTGTTGCTTGAACGAGTCCCCCAGCATAATATGATCACTAGAGGAAGCTAGGGTAGACATAACAACTCAAAAATCTTGTTGGCCAATTATCTACAAAAACATTGGTTCCAAGTTTTTTTTTAAATCTGCCAAGTCATTTAATTTGAAAATAACGATGAGACCACAAAACAACCCAAGTTCTGAACTATATAATACATAAACTAAAAACTGAACTGAAAATCTTTTCTAAGTTCCCTAAGCTCTGTTTTACTATGTCATGCTTTTTGGAAAAATTAACTGAAAAGCAATGGTGAACAAAAGGGTAAATATTTGTCAAGTCTGTGCACCAACTTTCATGTACTATACCACACCATTCTAAAGATTTTCTCCAGTTCTGTAATGAACCATGTGCTATGTCAGTCCTTTCAAATTCTGAAAGCCAAGTATATATTTCTAACTCGAGATACATTTTAATGTTGATTTGATCGGACCCATTGGCCTTACCTAGCTCTGATCTTGGTGTGTTCATGAATGCCATCTCATACCAACTGTCCAGACAGGCATCATACCGCCATACACTACAACTGGACAGACCATCAGGAAACTCACCACCAGCCATATATACCATATTGTTACCTAGGAAACAAACAACAGATTTTCAGGTAAATGAGTTTAGACGTGCCTTACTTTGGACATCGGTCTACAAACAAAACCTCCAAAAAACAATCCTTAACTTAAACATTATATATTTCTTAGCTTCATGACTTGTTTTGAAAAGCATCGCCCATTTTCAAATGAGTAGTGACCTGTACGTTCAACAAAGTTATGTAACAAGTTACAAGCATAAGTGTTAGGCAGAAAACATATAGTGAAAACCAATGAGAGTACCAGGCCTTGGTAACAACCGGTCACGCGGACCCAAATACCGGGTACACGGACCCGAATACCGGGTACGCGGACAGATAGCGACTGCGGGCCAGCAGATTTGTTAACTGTCCGCGTACCCGGTTCTCAGTCGCTAATTGTCCGCGTACCCGGTTTTTGGGTCCGCGTACCCGGTTTGAGGTCTGTGTGACCGGTTTGTGGGTCCATGTGCCCGGTTTGTGTGTCCCCGTGACCGGTTGTTACCAAGGCCTGAGTACTAACTAACACAATCAAAACAGACTTAATTCCAAAATGGACAATAATGTTCGAAACCATGCCAAGAAATATGTTAAGATATTTTTTCTGCATCTCAGCAAAGTCCAAGTTGTAATGATGAAAAACACGATAGTTTTAAAACGCATCATCTTTGGTTTATTAAAATAACTTGACTAGTTTCGAAGTCTGAAACTTCATGTTCACAAATGCGCCAAAATTATGGTACACAAAGGAATATAATATACAATCTACAAATTCAAAGCGCTTATTGGCTTATGATATTTTACACTTTTTGTGTTTAAAACTTGACAAGTGTTGTCGGCCCGGTTTGTCAGCCTCAACACTGTTTTGAGTGGACTCATGCAGTCATAATAAATTAAAGTGGTGAGAGACTGCAATGGAAACAATATTTTTAGGATTTATAAAATGCCCACAAACCCAGGCCTCCCCAGAGAGCAAATTGAGTTATACTGATGCCAGTGTCGAAAGTAATATGAATTTTTATGTCAGTCAATTTCCTTGGATTTCATCAATCCTAAAGTCTGTGTCATAGGGGACTCGCACATGTAAAGTGAGGCGCTGTGTGTGAAGCATTGTGGGATTTTTGTTTATAGTTTGCACATAAAAAACACGAGTCGCATTGTATTTTTGCACATTGTTTTGAAATATAATTACTGTGAAGAAAACCCAACTTACACAATACAGGATTCAAAATGGCAAGTTAATGCAAGTCCCTAGACTGAACTCCAGCCCCGTCAACTCAGGTCGAGGGAATGTTTCAATTGCAGGGGCCTTCCGTTTTTTTTACCAAAAGTAGGAGACTGTGTTTAAGCAGAGTGACGTCATCAACAACTTATACTTAGGAATACTTGATTATCAGGTAGGGAACACAGACCATCGTTTGAGATGGGCTGTGGGAGAGACTAGCAAGTCCCCTACTCTTCATTAAACTTTGAACCAGAATTTGGTGCATTTCTATAACAAACCTGATACAACTAGACCATGTTTACTGACAGCGAATGGCAGACAGTTCATGGTTCTCCAGACATGTGAGCTTGGGTCGTAACTCTCGACACTCCGTAACACAACCTTATACAAACCTGATACAACTAGACCATGTTTACTGACAGCAAATGGTAGACAGTTCATGGTTCTCCAGACATGTGAGCTTGGGTCGTAACTCTCGACACTCCTTAAGACAACCTTATCGTCTTCACCACCCACCGCTAGTATCACTTCTGTGGTTCCTTCAAACAAAAGCATTTAGAATGTAAATTTTACTAATTAGAAATTTAAAAAATTATGTAAATGTGAGTAAAAAATCAACTCTAACTCATTAGATCTATATGCAAAATTTGAGGGCTCACAGACAAAAAACCAAGTTTATTCAAAACTCATCGCAAGTCACTTAGTTTTAACACTTAACTTATCACAGGCAAACACGCTTTTGTCATTTTTAAATTTGAAAAGAAAGAAAAATTTGGAAATGAACTAGGCGTCAAACCCATGTCATTTTTTAGTATTTGATAAAAGAATAGAAATTTAAACCCGCTGCCTTCCTTGGTCTTGATCTTTTTGTTCTGAGCTCATTCCGCCGATCAATCAGCAGTTGGTAGGTTTTGGCCTCTTCAATGATTGCTTTACATTCCTCGCTATCACAAATAAGTCTTTGGCGACTAACACAGTCAAGTAAAAAATATGGCGAGACTAGGGGCAGTCTCACATGTTCGAAAACTCGATGAAAATTTACTTTGCGAGATTCACTGTCATTCTCCAACCATCGAATCACAGAATTAAATACCAGCTCCTCATGCTCGGCGAACAGATTGTCTTCGGAAATAAACTCGATGAGCTTAGATTGCGAAAGAGACAGAAACTCTTCTTGTGTGAAGACATCTGGGAAATGTTCGAGGGCGAATTTCTTGGCTTTTCCCTGTAACTCGTAACAGGCATGAGT
>JAOXYC010203130.1:0-11615 GCA_028565715.1 Phoronis pallida
TTTTCGTTGGTGAGTGTAGAAGGAAATACGCGAGAGTCGATATACTGCGCGAGAGGGTCTATGTCTATGTGGCTTGTTATCATAGATGAACTGTTCAATTAAAATATTAAGTAAAATGTGTCTTTGAATTTTTTTAATCAGTTCATTTTTACTCAGCCCCTGATGAAGGAGTAATCCGGAACGTTGGGAGTTTTTACTCAAATATACCGACTTTAAGCGTCATACTTTTTACTTTTTAATTATTTTTTATCATCTACACATATTTTACGTCGGTAAAGGCTATTTTAAATATATTTTCAAATACATTTTGCTCCGATCCATTTGCAGATTTGTCAGAAAATGCACAGCTGCAGGTGAGTGTATTCAATACTCCCCACCCATGCATCTCAATTTACACTGCCTTCCTTCCAGAAAAACATATTTTGCTTGTAAACCCCAAAGATTCATGTTTTTAAAAAAAAAAAAAAGTAAAACAGAATATCACCCATACCCTCCTTATGTACAGCCATGTGCCTGTTTAAGTGCTTGGTTTCAAAACCACATATAGAGCAGATCTTCAATGCTTTCTTTGGCTTTGTGTACCTAATACCAAGATGGGTGTTCTCATGCCTGATGAGGAAGTGGTATGATATCAGCTTACCACAAAACCTGGAACAGGAAGAAGGAAATATTTTAAATATTTTAATATTTTCAGACAGTTTTAGGATGGGCTGGATAGCTCAGTTGGTAGAGTATCTGACCGGCAATCAGGGAGACCTGGGTTCGATTCCCAGTCCAGTTTGGACTTTTTCTATTTAAATTCATATTTTTTTAAAATGTGTTTATTAAATGCAAAAGAGCCTTCTCAACTCTTTTGCTGTCGATGTGGTTCCGATCAGATTGCAAATGTTGCACGACTTCAACTCAGCTACTACCTCTTGTGGTCTGCAAGAAGTTAGTGTTATTATTGCGATGTTTAAAGTAACACAACCGGTTTCAGGCTGTTCCAAGGTTTAGAAACACGATTTGGGCGTTCTATTGCGTCAGAAATGGCTTCACGAAGTTATGAACTTTGAGTTGAGACGAACATCTCGAAAATCCCTCGTATATTTGTGATTTAATGCCAAACACTGCAGATTGTTATTCGTGCTGCAGCACGAATAACAATCAAGCCGTCTGAAAGACAGGCACGAACTAGGATTGGCGGTTTGGCATTAAATCTGTTCACTAATTAGTTTGGCTCTACTCAAGAAAACAATCCTGACCCACCGAAAAACCCAAAATGTGTTTTTAGACCTTAGAGAGCGAACATGGGTCTTTAAACAAGATTTGTTTTTGAAAAATCACCATATTTATTTATTAGGTTATCAAATGAATGAAACTTGTGACGTCACTGCACAAATTTTTATGAAAAACTCTTGTGATTTTTAAGCACATAATTAATAATTTTTTATGTTATAATGAAAGCTTTACCAACCATCCTAAAGAACATCATTCTAAAAATGTTTGCCTGTGCCCTTACCATGATATTAAGTGATTCTTACAATGAATGGGAATTAATTCAACCTGTTATTGGATGAGATTTTGAAAAATCATAAAACGAGCCTTTGGCCAGCTCTATGATTTTTAAAAAATTAATCCAATAAAAGTTTGTATAACTTCCCATGAATTTAAGAATCATTTTATCACATAACTTCGCCCAATTTGGGGAAAATGTGAGTTTCCATTCTTTACGTTTGTAACAAGTCAGCAAACTCAGCATGTCGTGAAAAGCATTATGCACGTGCCACATGCATCAATATGTAATTGTATTAAACGTTATTCAGTACTCGTGTACTCCATAGAGTAATATAACAAAGTAGCAAACTAATAATACAAAGTATATTAGTTTGTTGTATTAATTCGAATACAAGGGTAACTATGTGATATAAGTCTCCTATCATGTGTCCAATGTCCATTTTAATTTCTTTCATTAAATTCAGTTCTTTGAAGTAAAATCTCCACCTACTTGCACATGACTGGTTCTCGCTTCCTGTGTTTTCTCTTTCTCTTTGGTTTAATAGTCTCTACCGGAGAAGGACCAGCCAAGACACTGTCAGCATAAGACTGATCTGCTTCAACTGACTGACCTCTGTAAACATTTAGTTTGAATGATGAGTGAATATTAAAACTCCTCATATTAAGAGCTGACTCAAATGTTAGTACTTAAACTTATACATCGCTACTTACGAATCAATGTGAAATGAACAACTATTGAATGAGGTCTATTGCGTTGGGATTGTTTTTACAAATTGCATCCCTACATTCATCTGAACGAATAACTACCTTAAGTTCGCTTATTCCGGAAATCTCTATACAGGCGGCCTATGTGACTTGATGAAATATCTTTCGGGTGACAAGATAACTGAGATCAACTGTAAAGTATCAACTTTGTGTTTTTGATAAAGAATGAGGGTAGCAACGAAAAATTATCAAACTGTGTTAAAGAAACAGATGAAAACGTTGTATTTCAGTAATTGATGATTCTACATTCGTGAGCAACGATGTATGCGTTTAAATATTAAAATACATCAACTGTTATTTTTAACAGGGATGGAAAATTAAATACTTTAAGCAATTGCTAGAAATTGAGGTTTCAGGTGGTAACAAATTCGTAAAAAGAGCATTTTTTGTTTTCAAATTAAGGGTTGCTATAAATGGACAACTGTTTCAAGTAAAAGCTGAGTTCATTGATCAGAAGGTCGAACAAAAATAGCTGGAATCAACTAAAACTATGGCCTAAGATATCTATAACACTGTTTTGTGCCCAGTACTCAAATGAATCAACTACTAACACATTGCCAATGGCCATCACAGCTGCCAGATTGGATGTTGCATTGTGGGTCTCATCATGCAAATTCCCAGCATGCTCAGTACTTGTCTGGGGCTGCTGTATGGTTGAAATGCTGGCTGTAGCACCATCAGAGTTCATATTTATGTCACCATCTGTAATGGCGAGTGTTTGGACTAAAAAAATAAAATGTATGTACTGTAAGGTGTTCACAACGTTAATGGTTGGTTAAAAAGTTAACATAAAGCCCCAAATAGGTTTAGATTTCACGAAAAACAAACAACTGTATGATTTGGTGGATTTTGATTCGAAATCACATTATTGGAAAATTATGTATTAAATTAAAGCAAAATGAAGCTGGGGGTTATTTAATTATCACTTTTTAAACCATGATCTATAAAACTATAATCCAAATTTCTTTATAACTATTATGCAACAAATTTTAATTTAATGTGCAGACATCCTTATTCTATTTCAAAATTCTATTGCCATGATGGTTCAGAAACTTTTTCATATCCCAAAATTTCAAAAATACCTGTAAGAGTTTTTTCCTCAGATTTAATATCATCTACAGTAGCCCCAGAAGCCTGGTCCCCTCCACCTGCTAACTGCTGCTTTGTGTGTGTTGACTGGTCCTTCGTGGCCGCCGCAAGTTTACCCTCATTTAGTTTTTGTAACATCAATAATTTTTTTTCTTTCCTTGCCTTAATATTATTCTTCAACAGAAGGGCTTTCTCCCGCTTGTGTTTGATGATACTTTTGCATTGCTCATGGATATAGGCTAATTCTGGATCCCTTAAAACAACAAGGGCTGCAATTAGTTACCATACAGTGATACACTGGTTTGCTTGTCAGGTATCATTGTATGTGCATAATATATGGTTTTAAAAACAATGTCAGCTATGAGAGTTTAGGATAGAGCTTTTTTAACTTCTTGATTTTCTTCAGTTTTCTGAAAAACAGCAAATAAAATTTGAATTGAATTGAAATAACATTTATTAAACCAAATACAAACAATTACAATAATGATTACATGCATAAATATAAATCTCAATTGTATTAGTAAAGGCATCCCTAAAGGCCGAAGCCGCTGCCTAGGGTACACCTAATGTAAAATGTACTTCCTGATTTGACTGCCAGTCAATTTTCTATTTTTCTTGATAAAAATAATTCCAAAATACACTTGTCTTCAAAATTTCATTGATGTTTCAAAATTGAAATTAAGTTTATACATTTATTTAAATTCAATTTTTGTTTTTAAAGACCAAGACTTAAATATGACAGATTATCTTACGGTGATATAAGTCGGTAACAGCCTTCACATGTATGTGGTGTATGACTTTGCTCCCTCAATACATGCTCAATAAGATCTTCTCGGTCGAAAAACATGTTTGCGTCTTTTCCACGAGACATGCAGACCATGCAGTGACGAGAGGCTGAGTTATGTTGACGCTTCTCGTGTGTCTGAGCAACATGGCGGACTAGATGATTCGGACAGTCAAAGGTGGCGCCACAGTCTGGTATCTTGCACTCTGCAGAAAAAGAAAAAGATCTCACCAACTGTATGAAAATGGAATGGTGTTTCTATGACCGTAATTGCTATGCTGCTATAATCCATATCTTGGTATTGTGCTAAAACAGTGAAAAAGAATTTGCACAGGTCTTGGACATGAAGCATTTGTTTCTACAATACATAAATATTGAAAAGACAGAAAAATTCAGAACCCGACCGGGTATTCTTATTTGTATTCCAATACAATGCTTTAGATATATTTTGCAATTTCTTGTTTGATATTAAAATCTTTGAAAATATTTGAGAAACATGACTTATTCTTTGTGTTTTGCAACTAGTTAAAGTCAGCTATCATGAAGAACATCCAGAAAAGTATTGCCTGTGTCCCTATTTCTGTAACATTCAAAAAACGTCTTTGTGAAAATCTATGTTTTGGAAAATTAGTCCAAGTCAAGTCAATAAACCTAACAATTACCAGTGGCTGTGATAAGCTCTGGGTTTCTGGACACGCCAAGCTTTGCCCCGTAATACTCCCCATACCAGAAAAGTAGTTCTTCACGATCCCGTATATTTCGAGTAGTCATAAAATAGATTTGATCATCAACTTGCACTGCTACAAGATTCTGCTCGCCTGAAAAATAAAAATTCAACCTCAATTTTCTAGATCAAATCATAATCATCAACATTTGTTTGTAAGTGGGGGATCCCTCATTAAGGGAGCTTCATCCCTACATAAAGCAAACCAATCAGAAGTGAGTAATAGAGTACAATTCTTTCAATATTTCCATTATTTTTTATGAATGAGCTTCCGACTTCCGAGTGCTAAGGATTAATGTGTTAAGTGTGACTAATTCAATCAGTTAAAGGCAGATTTCACAATCATGCTTCAGTGGTTTGTGAGAAAGGGAGAATGCTCATGAGGCTGATGTTTAATTTGATGATCATACCTTCATATCTAGCAGGCTGTATAAAGCAGGTCCAGTTAGAGTACGAGTTAGAGGGAGCACAACTGATGAATTTCATACAGTTATTCATCACATTAAAAACCTGTTAAGAAAAAATAGTACATTTCAATGGAACACAGAATAAAAGACCTACATCTGAAAAATAATTCAATTATTGTAAAGAACCATTTTTGATGTCCAAATTTTTAAATCATTTTTAAACTTTTTTAAAAGGAAAGTGAAAATGCCAAAAATCTCTAAGTCTGAAATCATGAACCTTAAGAAACAGCGTTTTTGCATTCAATGACTTTGGAATGAACTTTTAGTGTTTTGTGTATGTCATCAGTCATCGAGAAAAGCCCAGAGTAGCTGGGCAGAAACGTCTGTCATCAAAAGCAAACTTTCCAAGTACTAGGCGAACTAGTCTACACATCATGTTCTGGAAAGAATGAACAATTCATTTTTAGTGTTTTGTCGTCTGAAAATCAAAATACATCATTTTTTAATTCTGCCTTTTAAATTAAATTTTGCCTATATGTAATGTATTTGAAAATATACTTTGTAATCCAATCAAATTAAAGTAATAATAACTGTTACGGAAAAATATTTTCCTTCTTAAAGCAAGTCAAAAACTTTTCTTTATACCTGCCAAATATTATCAGTATTAGCTGGACGACGACTCTTTGAGAACTCTTCCCCAACGACTGGTCCAAGCACGTGACGGCTAGACATGTGTTGGTGAGTGAACACCCCTATAAGACACAAAACAAGGACATTTATAAAATCAGCAAATCTTTCGAGCCAGAGTGTGAATTGCTTCCTTCAAATTGTAGCAAAAAAAAACACATTACACAATCAAACAAAGTTTCTACAATACCCTTATTTTTCCACAGTCGCCGTCAGTAACAGCATATTTTACTTTTTATTTTAATACATAAAATCAACTTGCCTTGATATCAAAACTATAGATCTGTTTTAAAAAACAGATAATTTACACTATAATGTATCAAATCTCCACAGTTATACGCAGGGAAATCCAAAAGTCATGGAATGGGCATTTAAGAGAATTTTGGGGCGTGTTTTCCTGATGTGTGTGAGAAATAGATGCTTATCACACAATTTTCAAAAATTGGGGGCCAGAGTATGTGCAATAAATGAGCGTCATGCTAAACTTTGAATTTTCAATTTTGAAAAGACAGAAAAATCCAGAACTTGACAATCAAATTTAGCACTTTCGGCCAGTAAGGGGAATTTAATAAATTTGAATTTTCAAAAATTCAGTTGGAAACTAGTGGACTATCATAATGGTAATTTTCCACAAAAAAACTACACCTACAGCTAACCCAACATAATCAAAGTATACCTAGTTTAATAAAATGTAGTTCTTTATCCAAAGATGTGTTTTGGAGGCTATCTTCATAAAGGCTCATAACCCATTGCTCAACAAACTTGGAGGGGCAAGATTCAGATTGTCGTCTGCTTGGGACAGAAATATAACAACTCTCACGAGGTCTCGAACTCAACGGAGTGTAAGACCACTCCCGTGACTCCATTGAAGGAAACAAGATGTTTCCGAAGATCTAGAGGTTTAAATCAAGGTAAATTCTAATGGAACAGATATATAACTATTCTTATACCTAGTTTGTTATCAAGTGTTGTAGACCTTGAAATGTACATATTTTCTGGAAGCGTTGAGAGAGGACCATGACCCAGTTTGAGATTACCCCCGGGAATATAGGTCAAGGGTGGGTGCGTTGGACATGGACCATTGTTTTCTGTGCGGCAGTCATCACACCCTGGAAAAGATTGACAGTCGATTACAAAAGAAAATAAAAAACCATTTTCAAGCATAACACTTCAATGTAATACCAACTTATCTGGCATATGGGTTCGTTGAATAGTTTGGATGTTTTACTTATTCAACTCATTTTGTCCTATTGAATAGAATGATGTGTAATCTTTCAATTGGCAGATAAATGATCAATTTACAACACAATTGCAGAAAAAATCATTTTCATCAACAGTAAATTGTAGGGCTGAAACGGTACTCGGTACATTACCGAACCGAACCGAAATCTGCAGATCGGTACGCAGACCCTGGTGTACCGACGTACCGGAAATGTGCTTGTTTTTGTCAGACTCCAGAAAAGTATTCTTCAAACTTACAAATTATTGTGCATATCTTTCTAAAACATTCGTATATCCAACCCCGGGTATCCAACCGCAGCACTCGATTAAAATACACATAGTTCTTTCTTCGGCCGTTATTTGTCCTAGTATTACATAGTGATATCTGTACTTTTAGCAACAAGTGATTGTCTACCCCGGCATTGTCTACAATGATGTACTCTACAGTATGATTTGTTGAAAAAATGTTGGTCTTTTTTGAGAATCTTGGTTTGTAATCTGTACCGAATACCGTACCGTACCAAAGCCCTGTGTACCGATACCGTACCGTACCGAAACTTTCGTGTACCGTTTCAGCCCTAGTAAATTGAACCCATGATCTGTTTCCATGGTCAAAGGTAAAAATCCTCTACTGAGAGAGAGACCGTGGAATTGATTCCTGGAGGATGAGAATGATTTTTTCTGCATTCATTTTGTTTACATTACATCAAATATAGAGAGTATCATTGGTTGCGATATTTGATGATGTTATGAATCTTTTCCACCAACCTGATTTTTGGTCACATCACGATACCTAATTCTCTCAACTGAGGAAAATGTTTTTGAAAAATATGTTTCATGGCCGGACTGGGGCTCGAACCCAAGACCGAGGCTCTACCGCTGAGCTAACAGAGCCAGCTAGCCAAGACATGATACACTTTTCATATGACACATATATATGTTGTCATAAACGTTTTATATTATTTGGCAAGTTCCATGCATCAATTTCATGCACATTTTTGACACTGACACTGACAGATGTCACCTGCACTTACACAGCATTGAATAAGTTGACTGGAAGTCCACAATATCGTCATCCTCATATTCATCAGAATGTTCCACAGTGTCCTGCTCCACCTTAATTGCTGGTCTGCCACGTTTCTTTAAACGCAAATATTTATTCTGGATTTTTTCAGCTCTCTTCAAATAACTGTATTGCCGAGTGACATGTTTATTGTGACTAGGCTTGATAATAATCTCTCTGGGTTGTGGTCGAAATGTAGCAATGTCTTTGATCATAAGTTTAGCAGCCTGTTTGGAATTCCTTGGACGACGCTGTGGTTTCTCAACTTGTGTTGGGTCATCTATAGAAAGAAATATTAAAATTATTGCAAGATACAATTAATGGACTAAAACCTTGATAGGTCATTGCGCAGAATGTGACACCTCTTCGATTCCCGCTTATTTAGTCAATGAAATTCATCGACTGAATCAGTTGTGAATATAGTGGTTGTCATGAAACTCCTGTTGATGAGGTGTCATATTCTGCACAATAAACCTGAAATGTATGCTGCCAATTACAGAAAAGTACTGAGGTTCTACTCAATGCATTATTAAATTTCTGTCTGTTACTCACCCACGCCGAAGACCCCACAGTGTATGGAAGGCGATACCCTTCATATTAGAAGAATCACCGCGGTGCTCGCATTTATATAATCACCGCGGTGCTTGCATAATCACCGCGGTGGTTTCATAATCACTGCGGTACTTTCATAATCACTGCGGTGATTCCATAATCACCGCGGTCATTTTGCAAACCGGAACAAAACCACTGTGGTGAGTCCACAAAGAACCGCAGTGGTTTTGAAACCGGAACAGAATCACCAAGGTGCTCGCATAATCACCGCGGTCATTTTCGAAACCAAAGCAGTTGTTTTCAAAAACACCGCGGTGCTTTTTAAAATCACTGCGGTCGTTTTCAAAACCACCGCGGTCGTTTTCATAATCACCGCGGTGATTTTGACAAGCAATGCGGTGATTTCGAAAACGACCACGCTGATTTTGACAAGCACCGCAGTGATTTTGTTCTGGTTTGCAAAAACACTGTGGTGATTTTGTTCCGGTTTCAAAATGAGCGCGGTGATAATGGAATCACCGCGGTGGTTTTGTTCCGGTTTGCAAAATGATCGCGGTAATTATGGAATCACGTGGTGATTATGAAAGCACCGCAGTGATTATGGAAGCACCGCGGTGATTATGGATGTATCGTGGTGATTTTTAAACGACCGCGGTGATTCTTCTAATATGAAGGGAATCGCCTTCCATAACACTAACACTAACACTAACAGTAACAGTGGCACAGTGCTATTTTCTGACTGTGACTGTGTGAACACAAGAGGTTTAACCTCTGAATTTCATCAGGGAAGAATCATCGAATGTTAATGAAATATGAGAAGAATTTGGCTTGAGTGTCGACCATGGCGATTGCGTTACCAAATAATACAAACCCAGGTCGCAAGACATGTCAAGCTCAATCTCTGTAGGCATGGCGTTCGCCGTCACCGTGTCACTGACAGCGACAGGATTCGGATTTGTAATTTCCCAAGGCGCGTCTGTTCCATCTGTAATTTCTTCCAAAATATAGAACTTCGATACACCCGACAGACGTTTTTCCTTCAACTTTGCCCTAGTCTCTTCGGGAAATGGACGTTTTGGTTTCTTTCTGCGGCCCATGATGCAGAAATCTGTTGAAAATGTACGAAAATCGAGGACCCGAGAAATCACTGGTTCACCATAAGGCCGATAGGATCGCTAGTGCAGGTCGCTTACACTAATTAATAAAACAACAACGGACTGCTCGAGCGGGCGCCGCTAGCGTGACAGATTATCGTTGGCCTAATTTAGACAACATCTCTGTATTTTGACCGCGGCCAAAGCAATTTTGACCGGGGTGGAAAATATTTTGGCCGCGGCGAAATTAATTTTCATACCGGTGGAAAATATTTTGCCCGCGGTCACTGAACCCGGGACGCGGTCAAAAACCAATTCATTTTGACCAGGTGGAAAATCAATTTTGACTGACCAGGGTGAAAATTATTTTCGCCGCGGCGAAATTCTTATTTTGAACTCGGCGGGAGTTAACTCAGTTTTAACGAATACAAACGTATGTACCATATGCCAGCAGTGTTCCTTTACTATATATTGGGTTTTTTGTAATTACGATAATTGCCAAAATTCAAAAGAAGTCAACGCTGATTACTGAAATCTCGGTTCAGGATATTAGCACAATGTCAACCGTTATGTAATGCAAACAAATTACTCTTATTTGAAGACTTATTTAATATCGCCTGTCTTAAAACATATTTTTATTTTTTAAGTACCAAAATAGGAAAGTTCCCGCAAATGATTTTTATCAATGACAATTTTTATCAGACGACTGATAAAGCAGGATAGATCTAAGCGTGAGTAGTGAACCTCTTACGTTTCCTGATCTTCTTTTATTATCTAACAGTTTTGCCAATGTCATTTTATCTGAACAAACTATACCAACAAATCTCTAACTCGAAAGTCTTCGAATATTTACCGACTTTAATTAACTCGCTATAGGCCTATCATATTTTACTGTGAGATACAGTTAGTACATACTATTTCAATAATTTCGTACTATCATGTAAGATGATTCGCATTATCGAAATACGACGAACCATGCAACATTCTATTTTGTTATGTTTGTAACTCAAATTGAGCGCAGTACCAATTTTAGTCCTTCATTTTATAATATCCGGGTTTGTCTCGTGTCGTGCATGATCCCCCCTGTTACTGCGGTCCCCGGCTGCGGTCACTTTTATTCTCTGTACTTTGATACATGTATATAAATTCTAAATGATCTTCTCATATGTTTTTATGATATTCTAATCCTTTTCAAGTTCAATGTCGGTGGCTCCCTATTTGGAGTCTCCTCTCCGATTTATTCAATTTTGTATTTAATCTATATTTCGTCGCAGTGAATTAAAAAAAAATGTTCTATTCTATTCTATTCTCATCCCGAATACAAAAAGGCAGCAGTTTTTAACATAGAATTGGAATCGGAATGTTAATAGCGTAGCTGACAATTTTCCATCAATATTTATTATGTTCGCTACGGACATTTTCCATCGAAAATGGCAAATGTCAGTTTCCTGTGGATAGACCTAAGGGCACATTTGGTTCCAGGAAGTTCTCGTACATTACTGCCAAACTATGGAACAATTTGCCAGAAAGTTTGCGCATGTTAACCCCTCAAGAGAGGTCTCAAGACCTTACTATACCCAGAGACCGTAAATATAAAGTTGCAAATTGCAAGGTCTTTGCTTTTTCATTTTCCCCAAAGAGTACTTACTGATAATGACATACCTATTATTAAAATTAATGAAATTCAAATTGAAAGAGTTGAAACATTCAAATTCTTAGGTATCCTTATTGA
>JAOXYC010203241.1:1239-11613 GCA_028565715.1 Phoronis pallida
TTATGACATGTTTGGGGGGAGAGTAAGAACAAAAAGAAGACAACGGGGGGGGGGGGGGGGGGGGGGGGGGGGGGGGGGGCTTATACCTGGGTGTGTACAGTGTATTGGAAAAGTCTTCATCCAATGTTCAGAAAATTCAAATCACATTTAAAGATACTGTCTCCTCGTTGGTCCTGATCTGGCATCAAAATGCAAATGAACTAGATATTTTGTGTAGGAGTCTTTTGATGAACACTACTAACTTGCATCTTAATAAACAAGTTCAAAAAAATCTGTAAAGGGGCTTAATGGGAGAGTTTTGTATCCAAATCAAGCCCTTGCTTTAAGCCCGGGTTCGACTTTTTTTCGGATAAAGAGCTCTCAAATCACCCCTTACAGATTTTTTTTACTCAGATGTAAGTTAAAGGACTTGTACACAAAATTTCTAGTTGAGTTGAATGTTGATGCCAGATTGGGACAAATGAGGAGACAGTATCTTTAAGGTATGATCTATAAAGAGAGCTATCCCTGTCAATCATTATCCCTAGAGGACAGACATTTTGTAGAAAGCTTAAGTAAGAACAATAAAACAATGCTGTACAGCAAAATACAATTGCTAAAAAATAAACAGATTTGCACATTTTAACAAGAAATAAAGAATATGATCTTTGAAAGACAGTGATAATGGTTGCTCTAAGAGTACAATACCTGAAAAAAAAACATTCTATCAAATACATTCATAGGCTATATGCAGAGGGTTACATTTTACGAGTAAAACCTATGTTTCTACATCAGGTAAGCTCAGACCCCACCTGCACACATATTGGATCAGATAACATAATGTATACCTTCGTGGAGTATCGATAATCTCCATACGTTCTAGAAGTTCCTCGTCCATCCTGTAAGGCATTATGGGTAAATTTATTTGTAAACAGACATGATGCATATACTTTGACCAGACCTCTGATCTGAGCTGGTTAACAAAACTAACTGCTTTCTTCATTGTTAAATCAAGCATACAAACTATTTTTTTACGATGATAACTTGCAACCATACTGGACAGTTTTGATTTTAATTTAATAATCTATAATTTATCAATCCCAGTTTTTGCATTCCTTATTTTGATTAAAACATGTTTTACAACACTATCAATTAATAAACAGCCTTTTTAGATTAATTCACGATTTTTATGTGTTTAAACATATTCTCCGAGAGCACCAAACTTAACTACAAAATATGAAAAGAGAATCACAAACCAGATTTAAAACAAATGATAAAGGTTTCCAAAAATCAACCACACTACAGACAACTGATAATCCTTAGAATAATCCTAGAATTTATCAACTTATTGTGGAACTCCGAGGTGCACAGGAACAAATGAAGCTAGAGTTGTGTTGGGCCCTGCGTGGGAGATAAACAAACTGGATAATGCACGTTAAAAAAATAGAATTCAAAAGAATGAAATTTATTTATTTATTGACAAATCATACCCATAAGTAGCAGAGAAAAACTTGACACTGCATCAATCATCAGAAAACAAAAAGGAGTAAAAAGTAATCACCGTAAATCTATGGGATGATCTAAACCAATATTTGAGAGTGAAAAAAGTCTTTGTTGAGAAACCACGCTAACCAATATAATCACGCGGGTATACCTCCAGTACAATTTACTAAACATCTCTGTGGATTTAGCCAGTGAGGACAAATCAGGTGTAGACATAGTTCTACGTGATTTCACAAGAGGGCGCCCAACTCTAGAAAAATAGGTCAATAAAATGTGATTCGGTGCTAAATAAATTTAATGCACAACAAAAAATTAGGTTGTGAACTAAAATGATGAGGGTGCCCATGCTCTTGTGCCTGCAAAATAATTTATTCAATGAGAAAATAATAAAACTGAATATTTTTTAAAATTTGCCAGCAAACAAAATGTACTTATAATGTTTCAATTTAGAATAAAGTCATAATGTAGGAATTAAACAATGATGGTTTTCGTCAAAAATATTCATAACTTAGTACTACAAACTCTATAATTTTTTATTCCTACTATAATAAAGAGTTAGGCCAAAAACTAATGTTATCAATCTACAGTGTGAATGGCAACCAATATTTCATCTAAGATTTGTGTCTAATATAACTCTGTTCATGATACACACCTAATCTAGCAGAGGTTGTTAACCTCTTTATATACCACCTACAGAACTACTGGTAGTAATAAAGGCATTGATGGTTAGCATTACAAAATAACACCAAGTTTAAAGTGAGATTTCAAAATTCAAATAAAAAACATTAGGGCCTGGAGGTCAAGTCAAATCAGCAATTATTATAAACCATTAGCTCTCAAACAAAATTGTGTCTTCCATAAGCATCGCACATAAACCGTATGAATGTTCACACTAAACACTTTCGCCACCTGAGAAGAAGGCATTAGAACCAAACCTCCTAACTGAACATCTACACAATTTCTTTCCAAAGTTGACCAAAATCATCAAAAACATCGTTGTATCGCACATCAGAAGCAGAGTAGAAAAGTCACCTTCTTCCCTCCCGTGGACACAGCACTAAGTCTGTCTCAGGTTTCTTCCCAACCATTAGCTCAGTGATACTATTATTTCTAACTGTGTCAACTGAAGTTATGCTTTTTGAGTGTCTTCCTCACAATGGACTTACTCAGGTGGGGTTTGAACTAAACTCTCAATTGCAAATCCAAAGCTCCACCAACGGAGCTTATCCAACTGGCTAGAATGCAGAAATCAGGTAATTTCTGGCTTCTGATGTACCTACTACATTTGTCTGTGTCTCAGCAACCTAATCTTCCTGGTAATGAGGTATATCTCCCTCTCCTTCAGGACCGTATGACCCTCCGGCCCGGGTGCCATCTCAGTCCCCGCCACCTAGGTGTGCCTGATTACCCACTGAAACCCAGGCAAATACTGGCAGAATACATCGCTGTCAGACTTGACTGGCTATTTCTGGATAATGGCTAACATACTGTCAGAAATGTTGAACAGGAAACTGAGCTAAATAGCTAAATATTGCAACACTAGAAAACATGACAGCAATTGAGTGGTTGGTTGGCAATCATAAACAGTCTTAGCTTTTTACCATGTATTATTTTTCATCTGAAAATACTTCAACACAGCGACACCTATCCTTAAACTCAAAGTACACATCACAGTAAGTCAAAGGTTTTCAATTAAGTCCATGCACATGTTATCTGAAAAAATTATTACAGAATGTATCATTTAATGATTATTAAAATCTGTTTCCAAAGTTAACACTTATTAGTTTTTCAAAGTTCATTAGCCGACAAATACAACAATAGAATGCCTGTTTTTTATCAATGGATATCAAGACTCGCTTTTGAGTGCAAACAGTTGGAAACAGATTTACCTATATCACATTAAATCAACCAATTACCTTTCCACAGTTTCAACGGGTGCTTCCTGTGCAGGTTTCGTCCGGGCTGGTCTGACGCGTGGTGCCTTCCTGTCTACGGCTGCAGCTCTCCTCTGCTCGGCTTCCTGCTCCGCCTTCTGCTGTTCAAACCTTGATTTCAGATTTCCTAACTTTGGGCAGTTATCTATTCCATCATCAACCTTATCATCGCCTGTAACATCAGAGTCGTGTTCTGCTGAGTGGACAGTGTCCGGACAATGAGTTACCAGTTACCAGTGCAGTGAGCGAGTGAGAGAAGAAAAAAAGAAGGAAACAACAGAAATTAGTACAAACACCACACAAAATTATAGTAAAAGTTATAAAGTGTGACAGAGTGTCCCAAATTATGAATGTTAACTCTCACATCAAAAATATAACCTAAAGTAAGATAAGTTATCAAATAATATTAGTGTGATATACACACCAAAGGACAACAATAGTTAGTTAAAGAACAGCATGAAAGATCACATGTTCTATAGCATCAATCAGTTCAGAGATGTCAACAACTTCTTGAACTCAATTTTCTTCTCAAGACGTGATTTAACCAATGTATAATATCTGTTTGAAAAAGTTACATTTTTGATTGCCACTATCACACTTTTCAAGACTGAGGGTGTGTTGCATACAAAAATCTGACAGAAATTATCACCAGGAAAAAGGACTCATTAAATCCTGCTTGTATTGACGGAAATCCTGTACGTGTTAAATAAATATTGCATTCAATTCACTTCAAGGGTTGAATTGCAAACTATGTTAAAATATTGTGATATTTTTTTACACAATTTCAACATTTTTCATTTGAAAAATAAGAAGCTTATCAAAACTGCGGAACAAACTTAAATGTTTCACATATTGTTTTTATTTTATTTTTATGGAATATAGCTGTCTTTCATGAAGTGAAAATGGTTGCAGAAAAATACCCAGGTACTTGAACTAATTAACAGAAAACCCAGATCGAAATTAGCCAGCTAAGAATGCCAGCTTCCATAGATATGTGAACTATTGACTCCCACAACATTTGTTACCATGAAAACCTGATGAATAACACCTCAGTGGTTTTGCTAAGGTTTCCCCCATTTTAAAGATGCACACAATTATCTTGATGTCTAAAAAACCCAATTTTGAAAATTCCAGGCATATGCAGACCCCTAAATTAGTGGCTGAACCTAATGATAACAAATAATGCTGTGAATTTAAAATCAAAGATCAACTGTAAGGAAGTTTAACTTTGGCATTAACATGACAAAACCTTGAGAAGAAAATGGGTAATGTTTTGGGGTTTGCTTTCGGGTCATGTTATAATACGTTAAAATATATTTTCAACATAACCTTAAAATGGTTCTGATTGCATCAATCAAAATGTAACTATCGCGAACCAAAACTTTTTGTCGATGGTACAATTTTTTTTTTGTGGCAAGTAAAAAATGCTGTCTTATAAAATACATTAAAATGTCAGTGCTCTAAATGCTGACGTGTGATAAAAACGATGTAAATTCCAGAGGTTTTGAATAATATTCTTCTTCAATGGCGTTACAATTATTTTAAAATGAACACTTAGAAAATGAACTCACAAGCCGTTTTTATCACACTTTCCAATGTATTTTATTGTTTTACTGCTGGCGATTGCCTATTATTGCACTGTCTTATGATGCTAAATCATGGTTAAAAAGCTATTTTTTCCTAGCTTGAGTAGGTAAACTATACCAATCTAACAGTAAACCATTACCAGATACCATAGATACATGATAAACATAAAACACATAGTGTGAGAGAGTTAACACCTACAGACTGAAGAGATCATTGACAGAGAAACTCAGGTGATTATATACTGTCTGTGCAAATAAGGTAATCAGACAAGGCATGAGACTTTAATCAAATTACCTGCACATAATGCAAAACATAAATACTTTAAAAAAAAAACTGTAAACCAGATAAAGTATTACTGTCCGAATCCACTCAGGTTATCCGTGACTTCAAATATATATTTTTGCTTTATTAAAAGCTTTTTCAGAAACTTTAACATAAATTGCATTGGAAATCATCGATAGTCTGTAAAGTTATTGTTTTTATAATGAACAATATGTCCAAAAACTTTCAACATTCTTAATGTGGACCCTTTTTGATGTCATATAAAAACGCATTTCGAAGCTTGATAAAACGTTATATAAAACTTTGAATTTCGTTAATAATTTATACAATCCTTAAACTCGGTCGAGATACCAAAATATGTCACAAAACTTACCTCGAGCGACGTCCTTTGGTTTGTCTTCAGTGACTGGCTTGGCTTCTGCAAAAATATGAATAGAATCTGAATGAAATTGAACACGTCTTAACAAATATCAGTTCTGTCTAACAGGTTAACATAGTTCTGTGCCATCACTGAGGGCATCGTACTCCTACTAAAGAGTTCAAAGAATTTCAGCTTCAAGCTAACCTGAACTTAGAGGGAATTCACCTAGAAATCTTGTGGTGTAGAATCACTGAGACATATGATTATCATCGTCCTTACTTCTAGAATCTGCAAAGGAGAACTGGTTTTAAGCTCACGCCTTCAAAATTAGCTTTATTGTGTTACAAGAATCAGAACGTTGGATATTAAATCACAACTGGAAGTGATCAGTAAAACTAAACCCTACATACTGTACTTGCATTTAATGATTTATACCATGAATTGGTCAGACAGGATATTATCAATACATGATGCTCAAAAACTCTCATTCAGTTGAAATCTAAATTTAATAGAAAACCAAGTTTCTTATTCTCACTATCATTACAGCCTGCCTTAACCCCCTAACAAGTGGACTGGGCCAATTTTTTAAGTGGGAAGAGAGTCTATTTCAATCACCATGCACCCAGTGACCCCTTGTGGCAGACTATATAATTCTTGACACTAATCAGCTGACCTGATTCAAATTTATTCGAGATCTCTCAAGTATTTAATGTGCAATTAATTTGTATAAATGAACAAATATTTGTAAATGTTTTAGTCAATTATATAACAATTTGCAATAGATTCATAATAGCACTTCAGAACATTACAATATATTAGGTCAATGTTTTTGCTACAGACAATTGACTTTTTGCAAGTATTTGAATGAATGAATTAACCTGCACAACATTTTACATTTTATGTATTATCTAATTACAAACTACTGTATGAAGCATGGCAGTAAAGGCAACATGATCACCTGGCACAAAAAATGCAGCAGGCTTTCTATTCCCAATGCTAGACATCGCTGACCTGTTAAATTAAGATGATGCCATGCTCCTTATATGCTCATTGTACAAAACCTTCTTAAAATCTATAAATAAAGTAATTTGAAGGCTTTACTTTTTTCACGCATCCCCTCATTATCGCTATCAATGTGGGCAAAACAGCATAGCAGCTCCATATTGTCAAACATAGCTCATGTTAACATCGCCACACCTTACGTCTTTATTAACACTCATTTTTATACATCAGAGACGACCACCATCATTTACCGGTCGTTAATCCATGATATAAATCGTGTTGAATTAAAACATGATATTGGATCAACTTTTAATCATTTCAGGTAAACCCTCATTCAGCCATCAATCAAACAGGTCGTTGGGGATTATATATTCACAAGGGTTGACTTAAACTTCAGTTACCATGGTAACACTCACAGCTCCAGTAGGTAAACACCGTGACAGCTGACAACAAGTCCATAAAACACAATTCAGTCTCATCATGGGGGAGGTAGAGACAAAAACTGGGTTTCGATCCGTATTTGATTTTAAAAGTTCAGAATTTATTTCAATTCAAGTGTTGTTAGCATTTTACGAATAATCCGGAGAAATGGATAAAACTTGAGGTGAACAAGAGGTTCTAAAACATTATAAATCAACCAAAGTCAAACACCTACACTGTGTACAAAAGAGTGACTGACCCTTCACCTTTAACCCCTGAACTCTGAACTTACCTCCATGCCAGAAGGGTGGTTCATATTGTAATACAAAATCAGACATGGCCCGGTCACCTGTCCATCTTGTCAGAGACACCACCACACACCTCTCTACCTGAGTCCCACCTGTTAACGACTGTTTAAGTCACCAGGTAATCTGACGTACAGGTAAATCAAGATGTTACCTGTACTAACGACCTCATGTATTGATTGAATGAGTTAATAAACCATATGACTCAGATGAGCATGTAACAACAGAGCAAGAGATAATCACTTCCAACCATGCATTGTTCACAATGCTATTTTTTGGATCTTTTGAGTTGAAGTCGGTATGCCTGTCTTCAAAATAAACAATGGTCCATGTTTTGATACAAGGTACCTTGTGTTCAGATCAGAGTAAGGATAACATTGTATGACATCATATCATGAATTCTGTCCAATCCTATTGTTGTTGTTTATGTTATGGCATCCAGGACACACAAACAAAACTTTCCTTGAGTTGTCTCCATTCATGAGTGTAGAAATTGAGTATAAGAGTCTTCAATGAAAGTTAAATCAAAACACCAATTTTAACACCACATTCGACAAAATTCCTTAGTGAACTGATGGACACATCAAAATCCAGGAAGTCTTTTGTTGTTAAGAAAGTGTTTTACGCAACTTTTTTCAAGAAGAATATAGTCACATCATGTCCTCCATATGAAGTACCGATCGCTGAAGCAAATCTGTAGTACGTTAGCTATGTTTCTTATAAATCTCCCCCAAAACCCCCTCCGTCAATGTCAGGGAAACACCAGTTCAACCCCAGTTCAGAAGTCTATATCCTGGAGTTGAAGGTCCATACAGGTAATCATATTGTCTTATCATCCACTCAGGTGAGTAATTATCAGGCACAGACAGCAGGCGAGATAATCACAGGTACATAATTAATACAGCCGGGAGTCCAACAATTACACCTGACGATCCTGGCATTCAAATGGTACGTCATCAAATTGTTTTAATACATCATAGGCAAGGTTCCCCATTCAAAAATTCACAATCAGAGTCGCCAAGTGATTGTACCCTCACACTTAATAAACATCTGCTACTATTAAGCTGGTCACACACTTTTTTGCAACAGTTTGAATTTGGAATCCTAGGTCCCCAGCTCTCACGATACTATCAAGTAAAGTATTTTGACAGGTAAACAGCAGCTCCATCTATCAGTGAGATATGAAGTACATGTATGTCTCCCGTCAATGCCATACCTCAAACATAACTAAAAGCATCTCAGCTCACAAATTATTGGTACATTAATGTGTGTCAATTCACTGCCTCATTCCCGAGGTAATAAATATGCAGGTATGACAAAGCTGTTGCCAACAACCTTGCATGATATTAGACAAATACTCCAGATATTCATATTAATCTGAAGTCATATGAACAGTTCAACCAGCATACCACACACAGACAAGTCTGGGAGAATTCATTATGAAACCATTCATTCAGATCCAGGAAATTGATTTTTTGAAGTCATGGCAACTTGACTACCATTGTTCAGTTGTCATGGTAACACGCATGTCATTATGAAGAACTTTTTGGACTTTTCAAAAGAATTGTGTTATTTTTTCTTAATTGGCAAATTGAAAGCTGCTGTAGTAATACACCTTCAAATTATTATTTAAGGAGCAACACCTATATTTCGTCAGATGGAGAAAATTGCAATCTTATAGGTCTCCTGGCTATCAAAGGCGTATAAATCACACCCATTTTGCAATTACCAAGATAACACATTTTGTGACCTACGCAATCCAAGAAAACTAGGCAGATTCCTCGATATATTCCCACTCTAATCAATTCTAATTTAATGACAATTGATACCTTTTTATCAAATACTGCTTTTAAAAATTTAGCCTGAGAGATTGATGCTTAGCCATGAGCATAAGCAATTTAATTACTCAACAAGTTGAAAATAGCAGTCTTGTTGGCAGTTGTCTTTTTCTCACAATTCTTGGAATAGGCAAACATTTTTTCAAATGCGAGCACCCTTATCAGAATAAGTCAAGGTATATCAAATACTGCTAGCATGCTATGGTGCTTAATTAATTAAACTGCCATACTAATTAATACCTGCGTGCCACACTGGGGGGTAATAATGACCCAACATGACTCTCTGGACATCCTCAAAAAAACGCACCCATCTTTTAACCGCTTCCAATCTCAAAAGCACTTCTTTAACACACAACTATAAATCATAGTCATTTCCTCTTAAAAATGTCACCTTAAGATCGATATCAGATCAGTCAATGACTGGGTCTTATTCAGGCTTTATTTGTTTTGCAAAGTAACTTATCAACCAAGGTTAATTTGAGTAGTTCTTGAGGTTATTTTTTATTCAAGGACTGTTTGGATGGATAAATCATCCATAGTGCCTCCACAAGAACCATTCTTAAATTTTAAAATTCTCAATCAAAATTGAAACTGTTTTCTAATCAGACATGTGCTCCTAAAATATTTGGTAAATATGATGGCAACTTGGCTCAGGTGGAAATACACATTTTGAACACCCTACTAAACATGTTACAATGATGGAAATCATAGGTCTCAATATTAATCACAAACATCTCCAATCTTAATTAAATTTTAGAAATATCTGCCTAGATGAAGGTCACCTTTAAGTTGAGTGAACACAAACCTGAGTCACTTACTAAATACACAACTCAACTTTAATATCTTAGCCAACAAAATGACAATTAGTCTGTTCAGTACACTTTTATGAAGTATTTAGGTTTCAGTGAAACTATACCACAAGTGGTCCAATCTAATGAAATGTTGATAACTCCGAGCACAACACACTCCCTTCTTACCTGAACTAGTCTTCCTGGCATATGTAGGTCCAGACGGCATGCCCTGGGTAAAAAATAAACAAGATTAAAAAATATGAATAATTTAATCCATTAAATGTACGCCTCCTTGAGCCTAAAGTGTGAAGGGACTGATAATTGATCGTGTTGACGTCCTGAACCGCCCATTAACTGTGCAGGGTTGGCTGA
>JAOXYC010203352.1:0-11611 GCA_028565715.1 Phoronis pallida
TAGACTGATCGATTTTTGAAAGGCATTCTGGTGCAGTTGGCCTGACAGACATTGTTCAGGAACGGTAATTTGATTTTAAAAGACATGATGTGTATGTTTTCTTTGATTAGTATAAATGTGAAGGTCAAGGACTGCTGAGGCATTGGCAAATTTATTCTGTTTGAGATATTTTTCTTAAAACATTGATTTTGAAATCTAGAGTCTATAACAGTAAGCACTGCATTGGTGCTTCCCAACATTTTGGTAATGATTTGGTAATAACCATCAATCACAAATTGTACCCAATTGTTAACCTAGATTCATTACCAAATGTTTTGTTTTTATGATTATAGATATTTTGTTACAATGCTAGATTTAACCAAATCATAACAAACCTGAGGTCAGTAGATTTGGTAGTTACCATGGCAACATAATTGCTACATCAAAGGGATTAATAAACTGAATTTTTAACAATCATCTAGTTATTATATCTTAAATTTTACTAAAAATGCAAATTAAAAAAGGGTAACATTCATTACTAGCAAGTGTTGTGTGAAAAAATTCCAAATTAAAAATGAAATTTGATGCTGAAAATGTTTTGCTTGTATTGGCTGTTGGATTAAAAAGAGAAAAATAAATGATATATCATTCATGGACTATCAATGATTTATAAATGATAGTTATATTGTTACTATGGTAGCATGAGAATGCTAACTACTAGAGGGGATTGTAATTATATGGTAACTGAGACTAAATGAAGCTCATAATCATTTCAGGGATCCATTAGACAGTATAGCTTCAGCATTTGTGATTTACTGTATTCAGCTATGAGCATTGTAGGTTTTAAGGAGTCAATGTGTGCCAAATTGTGAGTTTTTGAGTGTCTTTCATTGGTGAATGGATTCCATTTGTCTTCAACTGTTGCAGAAAATAATTCAAGATTTAGCGTCTTTTGCATGAACTTAGGGTGTGCATAGGGTTTACATTTTTTTGCGAAATAATTGAAATTTTTGTGTGAATGTGGCTCCTCTTGTCCTTTTTTGTTTTTAATTATTTACTGGCCTATGAATATCGCTGTCGGCTGCCAGTTTAAACTTTATTAAGGTTTGAAAGGACATTCTTTGCAATACACCAATGGAAATAGATTCAAGGAATGAATTAATTGTAATCGGTATGTGAAAATATTTTTCATTAAAATAAGTCTCCAGTATTAATTAAAGAGTTAAACACTTTTTTTTCCAGTGTAACAGTAGGGTGTTTTAACAATGCAGTTGCTACTTATCAAGTTTAAAATTATAAGATCTGGGAGAAAGTGACATCTCAGTTAGGTTGTCATTATTGAGAATAAATCAGCCATGGTTTGCTGTAGTTATCTTCGTTGCCAATAAAAACATGATATTCCTGTAGGATATTAAATTAAACCAGTTATTTTTTCTAGACATTCGTCAGACATTACATGGTTCCGCTGGGAGTTGTAACTAGATGTTATGTCTCAGCAAGGCTTAAATATTATTACTTGGCTTAGGAAAAATAGCATGAATGACATTGATATGTTTCAAATGATATCTTTGACATTGCCATTTTAAGAGTGCACCATTGGACGTTTGCCTGTAATTGAGTTAAGCCTTCTATAGAATCTTGCATGACCCTTTTGCCTCATGAGCCAATCAATTACCTGATTACTATGTACAGCTTGTTTATCATTCACACAAAACAATTTCCCCACAAACACAAATACCTATGTGAGGACCCGAAGTTTCCTAAGGTACGGATCACACAACTAAAATTATAGGGTAAAATGTTGCAAAAAGATTAGGAGAAACTCAGACAATATGGTGGTTTAATGTGCAGATTGATGTATTTTTGCAAGCGTGGATGATGTTGGCATTTGTGTGGACGATTTTCAAATTTTGATCAATGGTTAGAAATTATAACGTTTAAATTTGAATAATTTCAGGTGCTTGCTGACACGGTATGTGAGCAGGATGTGAGTCATGGGATGTGGACAGAGTTCCGAAACCTCATCACCTCAGCTGAGTGCCAAAACAACAGAAGAAAAAAACAATGGTAATTATTGTTCTTATAGTGGGGGAGGGAATTGTCCGTAGTGCACATGGTCAGAGACTAGTAGCAGATACCGTAAATATAGAGACTGTCCACTCTACAATGTTGCCGTGTAAAAAAGCGTGTGCGCGAGTTTTGCTTACAGCAGACGGGGCGCTACTAGCGGTACCTATTGGATGCTGAGGAACCTCTAAGCCGCAAGCAGAAAACACATGGGGATCGGACAACTTTGAGCTGCGATAACTTCCGAAATAATTGACGAAATATTGCTTGAATGGCAATTATTTGCTAAGTGAAGTACAAAGATAAGTAAAATCGACACATACAATTGAACAGACAAAAATTAAAAATCAATTGTTAAGAGTTTCGCACCCGGTTGTATGCTCACCAGGGAGTTGAATCTGTATAGTCAAAATCTAGCTTGAACAGATCCAGAGCCTGGATAATGATGTTGAGAATTGTAAAGTGCTTTTGAGAATTGTAAAGTGCTTTGAATAAGAAAACCTACGCACAAGCACCCAGGCCATTTTTATTTGAAATCATCTTCAAATGATGAGTCACAGGTATGAACAGATTTCTCAAGGCCAGTTTTAATGAGATATCAAAGCAGTGTGAAACTAGAATTGTGAGCTCCATCTGTAAATTCAGTGCATTGGTTGAAGCCACTGGATTTTATAGAGACCCAATAATGGATATTTTGCTTTTCAACTGGGGCATCCTTGACCATTATCCCACACCTTTTTCACAAACCATGTAATGTGCACTAATTAGTATTTTACAGTACTAACTAATCTAGATAGCTACTGACTAATAACCTTAATAAATCAATTAGGTCATTAATCCTCTCAGGGGAATCGTGCAGTAGCAAGCATATGAGTTTCTGTGCTTGCTTTCATTTTTGTTGACTCGTGGAGTCATACTAATACTAGATTTTTTTCGTATATTTGCCAACACAAAAATGAGAGTTATAATTATTTACCGTTTCTTACTTGATGGAATTGCATAAAAATGCTAAAATGAGATTTTGTCTGAAAGAAAGTGAAACTAATAAATTCCTTTATTTCCAACTTCCATCAGATATATTTACTTTTTAAATTTTCGTGATCACAATTATGTATCATAAATTCAACTACTGTCTGCTGATTTCTGATCAACGGTTACAAAAACTAAGCGTACTGTCTAAAAGAAAAATTGAGTGTTCAAGACCAGACACTTATTTGCATGTAAGTTCTGTAGCGAATGTGCTTAGAGTGGATGGTTGAATATATATGTCTGTTCTGCAATTGACAATACAAATGCTTATTTTTTAAAAAAAAGTAAATCTTTCTTGCCTGTATATTAGCCAGATGCTATCCCAGTTTCTGCAGCATGTGGGGATGAGAGTTGGGCAACTCCCCCTGGACAGGACGCTCAGTACCCATTCCTTGCTGTGTCGACTCAGGTGCAATGCCAGTAAAGTGTCTTGCTCAAAGACACAACGGACTGACTGGGGTGGGATACAACACTCTACCAACTTTGCTAATCCACCTGGCATTATTTTTTATAAGCAGTGGCCTTTTAATTTTAAGTTTAATGGTTTTGAATGACCCTTAGAATTCCAATTCTCATGATTTTTAGTATTTTTCACTGTATTTGGTTCTGTGATTCTGAATAAAACTCTGTTTAACTGTCTTAAGTGCAAATTACTCTGTGGAAATAAGCTATAAAGCTCACAAGGAAACTAGATCAAACTACTTCCTTCTTAAGTATAACGGTTCAGGAAATTACCTTTCTTTCAATTGCTGTATGTTTAGATGCCATAAATAAAAGAAAACTAAGAATATAATGCTTTCAAGTTGATTGTAAACTAAAAACAAGATTTCCTTACTTGCTACATGGGAAGATTCTTTGTGCAGTTGTATTGGTATTAATAGATGTTATCAATTGATCTTACAAAAACTTACATAAACTTAGAACTCTGAATCAATTTGAGTTCAAAATGTCACACTTTTACTCACAATAAGGATTTGAACTATAGATAATTTTGTTTTTCTATTTTTCTGAGGTGTAACATTTTTTTTTAAATTACAATTTTTTTTATCTTAAGTTCTGTTTCAAAATGCGTTGAGGTATCCATTGCACACTAGGATTTAAACTTTTAAGCGATTCATGTTTTATTTTCTTAACAAGTGTTGTTCTCCATGTGCATTCCCTATGCATTCCTTTGATTTTACGAGTACCTGCAGACTTTCTCACAGCATTCAAACCATGGAAGGTTCGGTGAATGGCACACACAACCTGAAAAATCAGAATCTAATTCAAATTTACTGAATCATGTTATTAAATTGAAGACTAAGTTGATATGTGCGTGCATAATTAAATTTCTACATTTTTTTTATTTCAGTGGGAAAGACTCCTGGTGTTGTCCAGGTTGAGACTGAGAAAGTTGCAGATCTCAATAATACAAGCTCACTAAATGGCAGCAATAATTTGCTCAAAGTCACAACAGTAAGTATGACTACGTACCTCCTCAAGGGTATCAGACTTTCTCTCTCACAAGCATTAAGTCAGGGTCACGAACCATTCGGAAAACATTTTCCTCGCTCACAAACCGCCAAAGCTTTCACACTAACACAAAATCCACCTCACAATTGTGCCCATTGTTAGACAAAAATATTAGCAAAAACAACACATTTTTCATGGCAGTAAACTTGATAATCATGAAAATGAATTTCACATTAGTGCGAGAGCTTTGGTGTTTCGTGAGTGAGAAAAATGTTTTGCGAATGGTTCGTGAGTCAGACTCAATCAGGTTGTGAGTGAGAAAGTCTGGTACCCTTGATAGTGCCCAACTCTGCCTTTTTGCAGGATTCGACTGAACCAATATACCTTGACTGTCAGTGTTTTTTTTAAGTGACACTGGCATATGAATCAAGAATCAAGAATCAAGAACTTTATTTTGCCAAAATAAAAATAATTACAAATATTTGGCAAGGGCACTCTGAAGGCTTTCGCCTCTAATAGAGTGCCCTCTAATTAACATAATAATATACATACTATAAATATATAAAAGGCAAAATTTAACAATCATTGATGAAAACTAAATATAATTGATAAAAATAATGGAAACTGACAATAATAAATTATTTAAGCCATACAGAGCTGATAAAAGTTGATTCTAATTTAAGTAGAAATAAACATGTTAGACAAACTATGCAAATTCTATGCTTTTGATCTGACACACATATTCACCGATATATCTTCAACTCAAAATCATACAAAACATCCACAGAATTGCATCTGGAAAATGACAAATCTATATTTAGTTAATACTGCTTAGGGATGAAGTTATTAGCTGTGATTATAAACAATTAACTCCATTCATTTATTTCTAATAACGCTGTTTAGTTCACAATTGTATGTCGTTAATCCCTTCACGCATTGCATTGATTATACTTGGTGGCAGTTATTGTACTTTTACATGTCACGTACATAGGAATATTGACTCTGATACACCTTAAAGTGACTTTCTCGGCGTTAAGTTAACCTTAAAATATTTTTCATGAAAATCTTTATGCAGGTTGATATGTTTAAAGATACTGTCTCTGCTTGGTCCAAATCCAGCGTCAAAATGCTAATCAATTGGTTTCTGTCGATTTTCTTTAAAACCTCTAGTGATTCTGACAAAACTTGGAACACATGCTCTAAATGATAATTGGCCAGGATGAAAATGTTTTGAATTTGTTTGTTGAAAATCAGCAACCGTAATTGGTTTCTGTCTGTTTTGCTCTCTGTTTTCTCTGAAATTGCCAAATTGGATCATTGAAAATTGCCGTTATTGGTTTAGTTCGATTTTCTCTGAAACCTCTCAAGCAATTTTGACGAAAGTTAGTACACATGCTTTGAGTGATGATCCGCCGGAATAGAAATGTTTCGGGATGATAGGTCAACCCTAGCTCCCTCTGTTGGCCAAATTTGATCGTTAAAAATTGCTGTAATTGGTTTTTTGATTTTCTCTGAAACCGCTCAAGCGATGTTGACGAAACTTAGTACACATGCTCTGGCCGAAAAATTGGCCGGAATGAAAAAGGTTTTCGGACGACACATCAACCCAAAGTACTCCTGTTGGCAACATATTAACTTGTTACAGATGTTCATGGTGATGATTTGCCTATACAAAGAGACTGCTCCAACCTTTGTTCAGTTATTTCTGAAATCTGTTGATTTTCATTCCCATTAATGTACCTCCCGCGTGGACGCATCTTTTTAGCGTTGCTCTAGTTTTAATTTTTGAGAACATTTCTTATAGCATTGAAAAAATAATGCGATCAAACTTCAAAAGTTCGTCAACCTGTAAAGCTCAGATTTGAATATTTTTTAATAAAAAATGTTTGAATTCATGGTAAATACATGGAGACAGAAACTTTCCAACCTCTTGCTTCAAACACGCAGGTTCATCATGAAGCAGTTATCTTACAAATAGTTTTTTTCTGAACCAAAAAGTAAAATTGCATTTAATTCATTGCAAAGTGTATAATTATTTAATTATTTTTCAGAAGAATGGCAATGAATCTGCAGCTCCAGTGGGGAAGTCAGCGGTCACTCACATGTATGTATTACATTAGCTTGAGATGTTAAAGATACTGTCTCCTCGTTGGTCCCGATCTGGTGTCAAAATTCAAATCAACTAGAAATTTTGTGTACGAGTCCTTCGATGAACATAACTAAGTAAACTTACATCATAGTAAAAAAGTAAAAAATCTGTAAAGGGGGTTTTGGGAGCTTTTTGTATCCAAATCAAACCTTTGCTTAAAGTTACTGTCTCTGCGTTGTTTGCGAAATGAATTTGCTAAAAAGCACTATCTCGTTCGACAGATTGGAGTGTTTTAGGAATTTGGCAATTTTACATGCAACAGTTTTCTTGTAACTTGAGAAATGTTATTAAATCAACCAGCATGCCTACGACACAGACTTGTCTGAATTGTGAATGAATGACATAACACCACGAGACAACTTTATCTCATTTGAATAAGATGACAGCGAAGCTCGATGTCTAGCGCGCGGGGGGCCTTTGAAGTCGCTGAGTATTGGCCACGCCCTGTCTTTGTTAACTGTCAGTCAGTGGCCAGTTGGTTTAGAGTTTGTCAAGTCTATCCTGGGAAGTGGGTGGTAACTTTCGAAAACCTTGTCGTAAGACAAGGTTTCTTTCGCATACAAAGATCTCAAATTTACCCCTTTACCGATTTTTTTGAAATTTTTGTTCAACAAAGGATTCATATACATTACAAGCTTATTTGCAATTTGACGCCCAAATTTCAATCAACAAGGAGACCGTATCTTTAAGCCAGGGTTCGACTTTTTTCAGATAACAAGCTCTCAAATCACCCCTTACAGATTTTTATGAATTTTTTAACTCAGATGCAAGTTAGTCATGTTCATCAAAGGACTCATACACAACATTTCCAGTTGATTTGAATTCTGATGCCAAATTGGGACCAAAGAGGATACAGCGTTTTTAAAGAGGTTAATTTACCTGACAGTGTGTGTGTTAATATGATGTAGGTTATTGACCGAGATTTGAATTGGATGAAGTATTTTAAATACTTCACGAGTATAAATATAGGATGTGTATTGTGATATCATAGTCGCGCACTGTGTCACATATGCTCTGACCTTTGACCTTAGAAAGAAAAGAAATTCAGCTCCAACACTGTGTGCTTGAAACTTGAATTCTTTTCACTTTAGTTGTATTCGTTGATTTTTCTAAGCTGCGCTTTTAACCCTTTTGGGTTTGTGGATTATCGTGATATCCTTGCATTTTTCTGTCAATTATTTTTAGTAGGTAAATGACTTGGAGACATGTTTTTTGATGAGCCACAATGTTTCTGGCCTCCATCTAAAGTCCTTAGTCATGTGAGGGGTGACCTACTTTTGATCTTCTTGTCCCTAGAAATGGAGCTCAGAAAACGTTGTGGCTCGCCAAATAAACGTAAGTCTCCAATATATTGAAGTTATTTTACCACTGATGTAAAACTGGAGACAATGAGAAACATTTTTCATCATGTTTATCAGTAGTTGATTGTTTTTTCAACTGGTCATGTAGAAAACCCATTAATGCTAACTCTTAATTGTTCCAGGCATGCTCCAACACACAGCCAAGTTGATTTCTTTAAAATGCTCGACCATAAAATAGAAAATGTGAGTACAATTGTTTTCATATTGATCAAATTTTGATTATTTTCATTTAGTTCTGAAATAGAATTGTTAGAGCGTCAGGTTTTATCCGTTTGGGCAGCCAAAAGTCCATGACATATTAAAGGTATTAAAATACTTGAATTGCTTTCTCAATGCTTTTAGGTATAGAATAACATAAAAATCACAAAGAAGGAAAACCCATCTATGTGCCAATACACAAGAAGAATGCTTGACGTCACAAAGTGAACGGATCAGATAAAAATGGGTTGCTTTTTTTTAACCAAATCTCTACTGACTCTAGTACAATGTTGCAAACTTGTAAAAGCACTTCAGGTATTTGATGACCTGACCCCAAAAACTTATGAATGCTAATGATGAAAGAAATTCATAATTAAGTCACACCCCTTTAACAAAACAAGGATAAGAGTATTTTTTTTCATTTCAGGGTCCTGACTATGTCAGTATAAATGAAGAGAAAGAATCATGATATTAGCCAAAAGATGGAGCCATTATACACTTAGAAACCAAACCTGGACTTGTTGTGGACTTAACAAGCCTTGTTAGTTGAGTTGTATAGATACAGCAGAGCCCCATCTAGTGGTCTAGTCATGTAGAATGTGTAGTAGGAGAATCGGAATGTCACCATGCTCATAGGAAGTGCAATTATTCTGTCACTGCTGTGAAAAATTCAGCAATGCATAAGGATTCAGGATTCAGCTGGTTTCCTGGGACAACAATATGCCTGAGAAGTGTATACTAAAAGAGCTGAATGGAGTTAGAACAGCTAAAGGATTGTGGTGTGGAAAAGAATCAGGAGTTCTTTGAATGGTGCAAGATCTGCCAAAATTGTTGATTTTTTAAAATATTTTTTTTTGATTAGGAAGTCTTCAAAGAGATAGATGATCATTGCATCTATTTTTGCCTGTAATATTGCAATTTTGTACATAATGATCATGTCTAGAATATGGTACGGTAATACTTGTATTATCCAATACTACAGTACACACCATGGTAAAAGCCCGTGGACTTGTAGATTGGGAATGCTTTTACATGCATTTTGGTACTAGCACAATATTGAGATTTTATCAAAACATTGGTCGGGCTTATACCCAGGTGTGTACGGTGAACTGAGTTAGGTAATGATCGATTAATGAGGAATATACTAACAAATCAGTTATTTCCACATGGAAATATACCGTCAACCTCTCACTTGCTGGATGGTCCCACATAGGGATGGTAATTTCTGTAAATTTGTTTATCCCTCGTTTATTATCTGGTGGTGTGTTGTTAAATTATGATTGCTTACTATATTTGATTTGGGATTAAGAAACTTGAAAAGACACACAATGTGGAATTTCACCCAGGTCTTATGTTAATTCAATTTTTTTGGAAGTGTCAAAAGGAATGAGTTGCCAGATTGTTAAATACATATTCGAATAAATATGTTGATATATAATTTGTTTCTTAAAAGTGCTTGCAGAAAGGAAAAGAGTTGAGGAGATTATCTTGAGGATGTACGTGTTTGCCTACCAATAGTTTGAACTGCTATACGTTTTGCCAAAAATCATTACACTAAATCATGAAACAAAATAATAACAACAAATATTTACAAATAATGGCATTGAAATCTTGAAACACCAACAAATAGGGTTACCAAAATTCTACTGGAGCATTATATTGGTTTTGGATGGTCAGAACCTCTCAGTGTTGTATAGTGCATGAGCTTTATTTTTTGCATGGAAAGCAAAAACTGTGATAATATATTTTGAGCACAACGATTATATGTTGGATATATGTAATTTAAGATTTCTAAAATTTAAAGAATATAATTATATATAATTAGCTTCTATTTAACGCAGAGTAGATTTTTTATCATGATAATCAGATTACGTTAAATTATTGTAAGTCGGCAGAATCTTCTCATTTAAACATGTCCTGTTATATATGACGTTCCATTTTGTTTTAATCAACTTCATTGACAAACGTTCAACGCGCCTGAAGGCATTTTTGACAGGGATTATTTGTGATTGTGTATGGATTTATTGATCGTTTGTTGCAATAAAATGTGGATTTCAAGATTGGTGATTGTTATGATGTCCCTTGGACAATTTCTACACACTTTGGACTCTGTCCCTGCCAAAAACGCCTTCAGGCGCATTGAACGTTTGGCAACGAAGTTGAATAAAACAAAATGGAACGTCAAATTACGTTAAATGTGTACTAAGAAATCTGTCTCGGTTTGATTTAATGCGACTGTCATTTAAATTTTTAAAAGGTGTGACAATGTTCATGTTGGAATTTCTGAATTAACAAATGATTGTTCGATAATTAGTTGCAGTAATTTGCCATTCATATACGTAAATCATCAACTATTTTTTTTAAGTGTCAAGTATTTGAAGAACCATGTCTTGACTTACCACTGTGTTACAAGTCATAAGTTGAGTGAAATAATTTTTGATAATGTGGTCTTGTTCCGAGATGGATGCTGTACTGTATAGATACTTGCAAAGATTGGATTTGTTTAGTAAGTTGTAATAAGTATGGTATGGAACAGGCATTGTGATGTTTTTGACATTCTGTATTTCACCATTATTTTACTGAAAGTCGGCATTATTTTTTCTTGCAATTATTTGACACCAATTTTGTTTATACGTTTAAGCCCATTGTTACTTTGTTATGTATGAGAAAAATGATCTTGGACAAGGTTGAATTTTAGTAAAAGAAATTGTTCATTGACTCATGTTTTTTGATGTTTAAAAACTTCTTCATTTACTAGGAGACAGGTTGGTTTGAAACATCAAACGTTTCAGTGATCAAGACCTTTTGAATGCAGGTGGCAATGTTTGATGTCTCAAACCAACCTGTATCCTAGAAAGTGAACAAGTTTTTGAACAAGGATAAATTTCTATTTTAAAGTGTAAGACATGGCAACTATTTAGTGTGTTGCTTATAAGTTATTGAAACATCTTTCCCAACATTCATGAATAGTCAATGATTGCCAGCTGAGATTGGTTTCAAAATTCACTGATATCAATGTTGCCAAAGGCCATTTTGTAATTGCCTTAATGCTTTTATACGTTTTGGTGTCTAGACTTCAAATTGGTCTTGCAAAATTTTCATTTTATTTTAAATTGGAAATAATGTTAACAAGACATTTTTTGTTGAAATTTTGATAATAACATTGAAGAGCAATGACCAATTAATAGTCTATCCAGGCACCATGTCGTGAATTTGCATGGGTTAACAATTAGATGTTGTCAGAGAAAAAAAGAGGTAGCTTTTCTAGTCAAAATGCCAACACTAATTTTTTGTTTTTTATTACCGTATTCGCCCTAATAAGCGCCCAGGGCGCTTGGAAAATTCGGAAATGGGGAAGGGGGCGCTTATTTGGAAG
>JAOXYC010203463.1:0-11606 GCA_028565715.1 Phoronis pallida
TGATTGAGTTTACTTCTAGTTAGAAGCTAGTTGAGAGAAAGGTAGGTCAGCGGGGGTGGGGGGGGGGGGGGGGGGGGGGTCTAGGTGGCCCATGGTCTATATGAGAAGGTTTTCGAAATTTACACTATTTAGGATAAAAAGCTCAAATTTACCCCTTCACCGATCTTTTTTTTTTACTAAGATGCAGGTTTTTTATATTCATCAAAGGACTTGTACACAAAATTTCTAGTTGATTAGAATTTTGACCCAAGATCGTCACCAACGAGGAGACCGTATCAGCCTCAAGAATTACTATGATTTATCAACATTAAAAAATGATCTATCGACAGAAATATATATTCATATATGGTTTTTCACGAACCTTAAGATTGTTCAAAAACTAATTAACGATCTAATGTCTGCTAAATGTGTATTGTAATCATTTCTCCACAGATGTCGCTATTCCATTTGTGTTCAGCTATCGCCCTCGAGGCTCATTGTCGTTCACAGTTTGGAGTTTATTGTAATTTTAATATCCCGCTAACTTGTGATGTTATTATGTAAATGTATTTTGTATAGTCCGTTCTCGCTGTATTTTCGCGGGTATTTTTATTGTGATGCCATCGATGACCAGAGTGTGGTCGAACTAGAGCATAATAGAGAAAAGATTTTAAAACTTCTGTGTGTTTTTTAAATTTTATCATGCCGGACCCTTGGACAGTTACTCTACCAGTTGCAGCCTGAACAGGTTTCCTCAGGTTTTCTCTCACTCGGACGACGACATAGGCCATACGAGTGTAGTCAAACACAGAATCGATTTGTATGATGACATCCCATTTAAACAGCGACACAGACAAATCCCCCCATCGATGTACGAAGATGTTAAGTCACATCTTCAACAAATGCTCAATTCTGGTATCATACGTAAATCTAAAAGTCCGTGGTCCAGTAACGTAGTCCTAGTCCGAAAGAAAGATGGTAGTCTAAGAACTTGTGTTGACTTCAGACAACTTAACTCCAAGACGATCAAGGACTCATACGCACTCCCACGAATTGATGAGATTCTGGAATGTTTAGGTGGCTCTACACATTTTACGGTCCTCGATATGAAGGCGGGCTACCACCAAATCGAGCTCGCTTGAGCCCAATCTTCTGACTGAATTCTATCTGTAGGACCTACTAATTTATTTAAATCCTCAGAGCTCAAAGTATCACCCATTGGTTTAACTTCAGACATGTGATACGTGCGTAACTGATGTCATAAGTCATTGGACATGGCTCCACGACTTGCAATTAAACCAGGTTGACCCGGTTGGAAAAAAGCCAATTTTTGTAAAAAACCTAATTACATAGCTCAAATTTGTACAAGTTAAACTAATGAACTTTTATCATCAAATATCTTCAAAATTACTCAATCATTTTCATTGATTCTTGTTTGTTTCAAGTTGGTCTTGAATACCCCTAGACTTGGGTATTAACTTTCTAAACATATCATTTAATATTTAGCCTGACAGAAACTCATGAACCTCATAGAAATTTGGGTAGAATTGGCAGACACCCGCCTGAGCATTCTGTGTTTGTTGTTGATTCAGGTAATTTTCGTCCAACTTTGATTTTGAATTTATATAATAAAACATCTTGTCAAAAATCCTTACGATACAAAACTGTTTCGTGGGAAAACGAACAATTTAAGTAGTTTATCGCTACTTACGAATGTGAAATTATCATCATTTGAATAAGGCCAATTGCATAGAAATTGTTGTTCCAAATTGCATTTTTACATTCATCTGAACGAATAAATACATCTGCGTCTGCCGGATATTTCTATACAGGCAGCATATGTGACTTGATGAAATATCTAGAGGGTGACTAGATAACTTAGATCAACTGTAACGTATTAATTTTGCGTTTTCGATTAAGAACGGGGGTAGTAACACGAATTGGCAACAAAAAATGATCAAACTGTGTAAAAGAAAATTTACTGATGATAATTTCATATATTGATTATTTTGTATTCGCAAGTAGCGATGTACGCGTTTAACTGGTCGTCATTGTATTATAATTTTCTCAACTAGTTAATTATTTTCTATGTATGTATGTATTGTATTTTAATGGTGATAATTAATAATGAATATCTAATCCAATCTAATCCACACTCAGCGCCAGCTATCGGCTGGTCGGATCCTCTTTGCGTTGAAAGTTTTTTACTAGTACAAATTGCATCCTTACTCTGATCAGCTTTGGATGTCACGTTCTCATCTCAGAAGCGTCACAAATGGTGCATAAACGTCACATGTTTCGGAATTCTATAATCTGTGTCGAAAATGATCGATTTACCCATCTCAAAAACGTCACATTGTGTGGACTTGGACCATTTTTCAAAAAAGTCGGGTCTGAACATTTTCGATGGTACCATCTCAGAAGTGTCAAAATGGCCAAAAAACGTCACAATTTGTGGACTAGAAATGTTTGAACTCGACCACGGCCAAGCTAAATGTACCCCGATTTCAGAAGAATGTTAACACGTCAGAAACTTGTCACATGTACATGCAGGATTTTTCATTGACAACACGGCTGTGTATGCTGTTTACAACTTTGCATTGAGTCTGTTCGTAGTCCCGAAAAAGTTTTATATTAATTTCGGACAAACCTTGAAAAATTTCAAGAAATGCCATGCATTTTGGTTGAGGTGGTGGTGCAGTACATGTAGGAGACAAATGGCTTCATACATGGGTATAGCGGAGTCAAGCAACGGTTAATATGTACATACCTGGGTATAGCGGAGTCAAGCAACGGTTTGTTTATATGTTATGCTTTTTTAGATACACGTACGTGGCTAACGTGTCAACAATTAAAGTATGTGTGAATGTATGTATATATGTTTATTATAGTGTAAATCATTACAAATTAATTTGAAACAATAAAATTCATGACACTGGTAAATGACCGTTCCATTAACAGGGGAGCACACGTCGGCAGTAGCTACGAGTGGCTAGGAACTACACAGCCCAATCAATACCCAACATGGAGTAAACGTTTGACGGTTGCGGTTTGATGCATTGGAAAATGTGGCAGAAAACAATTGTTATTTATGTTCCACAATTGATTTATGAGTCATCTTTTAGTACATTCCTGAGTAGTTGAACACCTTTACTTCCCCATAATCTTCTAGAACAGCTACAAGTCCTGGTCCACATATTGTTACACTGCACGGATATGACATTCCGTCTTCTCGTCTAGCAATGACACCCTTGTGATGACAAGAGGTCGTCATCACATGCAGACTGTGTGAGTCGTGATCAGCTACAATGACGTTGCCCCGGTCATCACAACAAAGTCCCCGTGGATTCTTTAACGCCAGGTCCCCATGTGACATGTACGTGTGAAGAATGGCTGAACAAGCATTGTTCAGTACCTCAACACGGGGAGGATTCCAGTTGGATGATATGATGTGACCGGTATTTGATGTGGTGACACGGTTAGGGTTAAATCTATCGACCCTTAAACTATTCTTATTCACCCGACTCTTTATCTCCCCAACCATGTTCATTACTAATAACTCATCATTACTCTCATTCGTAACAATTAATCTGTTATTGCAACATGTTACATCATGTCCATCACATACGTCTCTAATGACGTTATTTTGCTTGAGATTTTTGTCATAAACAAAAATCCCTCTGACACTCTTGTCGATCACTATAATATTGTTGTCGCTGTTACTAGTCACAGCACGTGGTTCCTTTAGCTTATGCAGTCCCTCGCTCAGTATTCCCTTTAACTGACCATATTTGCTAAATATCTTCACCTTCTTGTTTGCCGTGTCAGTAACAAAGTACTTGTCATCAGTAAAGTGTATATACGAACACCACACACAAAGTTCTTCCGGAAGTTTTACACTGAATTGACGCACAAGTTCCGCTTTCTTTTGAAAGAATGTCTGTGGTGTCAGTAGTTTTGCCAACGGTGAGTCTGCGGATGAATTGATTGGTGTTTCAGACACAGAACCCATAGAAGCTTGTGGGAAGTAGGCTGGGGTCCCCACTGTGTGCGGATCTGTAAAAACCTGAAGCAAGTTGGATGGAGTTTCTACTGTTTGTGAACTCATGAAAAGTTGGGAAAGATGGGATGTAGTGTCAACTATCTGCGGATCTGCAAAGGTTTGTGATGTAGAGGTTGGAGATTCGACTATTTGTGAACCTCCGAAAACTGGTTGAAGATTGGTTGCAGTTTCCAAATGACCTGCGAACAATAGTGGCGATTTGGTTCCACTTATCGGTGGATCTGCAAGAACTTGTGGTGCGTTGAAAGGAACTTCATTGACAATGCTTGGTGTTGGTAATGTCTGTTCAGAGATTGGACTTATTTCCTTCTTATCGGCTGGTGACGCTGCAATTGATGAGTAAAACATACTACAATGATAATCTTGATATTCCCAACCTTTTACTGCTTTAGATGGTCCCGTGCTTTGAAAGAGTGCTACCTATCAATGCTCATTGATACGCATATGTTGTACAATTGCCCTTGCATCTCGTAGACATTTCACATAACTATTTACAAGTCGTTACACAATGAGAAATTAGACCACTACTCTCACTGGAAATATAATTCCAACAAATCCTGTCGCGTTTTTGACAATACTTTAGTTCTATTTTCAACAACAATCGGTGTTCTTGTGTAAGAATTCAATTATTTTTTCCAAGGAGCATCCATGTTAGTTTGCATGGAAGGTCAGTTCTTGTCATAGATAAATAGTAGAGAAGATCACCAACTTATGCTTGGCGTAACAATAAGTCGATGTATTTCAGAATATTTGCCTCGCTTCCATAGAAGAATTTTGAGATCGCATGGTCTTACATCCGCTTTGAAGCTTCGTTTGAAACACGTGCAACTTAGGCGAACGAAGTTCAAGTTGGGGATCGGTTCTTCTATTAATCTATGGTTCTTGTCAACCGTTGCCACCCTGGTTAACCCGTTAGTTTAGCAGAATATTTAAATGGATTTAGATAAGTTAGGTAACTCTTCAATAAGATGCCGAAACGCAAGTGATTGGTTTTTTTAAACAAGGCTGACGTCTGCCCAACATTTGGAAATTGGCCCAACTTAGTTCGATGACCTATATGGCTTACTACAATGAATACTTACCCGTTACTTCAGAACAATCATGACCTTGACCTTGGTCACCCTACAATGAAGAAAGAAATAACGACAAATTAAAGAGAGTGGGATGCAACGTGGGAATATTGCTTCTATAATGGGAGCCATCAATGCAAAGGTAGAACCAACTTGTCACAAGAACGAGCATTGGATCAACATCGGCCTTGTCCAGCATTGTAATAGAAAATAGCTATATGTTTGTTCGGAAATGTACACATTAACGAAGACTGAATTTGAATGAGATGACATGACCAGATAGATTATTGACTATAATAGAAAGAATGACCTTAGTGATTCTGGCAAAGTATTCCCGTATATTATATATTATATTTATTATCTTACGTAAGATCACCTCAAAGTTCAACCTCGGACGAGAATGGGTTAAGTCGTGTATAAGTTGACGTCATGAAATATTAACTCGTGGTATCAAGTTTGCATAGTCGCAAAAATAATAATTCATTGCTTCAGAATAGTTAAACGCATACATCGCTACTTACGAATGTCGAATTATCAATTATTTAAATACGACGTTTTCATCTATTTCTTTTACACAGTTTCATCATTTTTCGTGTAACTATACCTTCACTCGATATCGAAGACACAATGTTAATACGTTACAGGTGATCTCAGTTATCTCGTCACCCTCAAGATATTTCATCAAGTTCCTAAGACCGCCTGTATAGACATTTCCAGCAAAAGCGAAGGTATTTATTCGTTCAGATGAATGTAAGGATGCAATTCGTAACAACGATTCCTATGCAATTGGCCTCATTCAATAGATGATAATATCACATTCGCAAGTAGTGATGTACTACTTTCATTATTCAATCACTATAGCGCCATTTTCATGTCTTTTAGGCTATAACAATTGATATATTGGTAAACGTTTTGTTGGAAAGATGTTACGAGCTCGGCTTTCGAAAGTTGAACTTGTTTAATGTCACAATTGTCCATCATAGCAGAGATCAATTAGTGATCTTTTCTACGATGGGCGGACAATATTGATCAACACAACTTACCGTCAGCAAACGATGAAGTTCAGTCTCATCTTTTAAACGATCACGTTTATACTTAGTATCGTATTCCAGTTGCAATTTAGACGATATCCCTATAAGTAAAGTAAACTGCCACAGTTAAACATATGCAATAAAAAAGACAATAGACCAATGCAACAGATGAGCTGTTTGGTCTTATCCAAGTTCAAATAGTATGCTACTAAATGGTGGCTAACTGTTTTTTGGTGTCGTGAACGTCAAAAACATCGCATGGCTGTGGGGTTGTAACATGTGTCTTCGACTGCTCAACCATTGGCGAAGTCAAGCCATCTCGAGCCGTTGCGTTCACCAAATATCGAACAAGGAACCATTATTCCAAATACGTGTGATTTACAATCTACGCGTGTTCAATTTTTAAAAAAACAAATATTAGTTTTTGATTGAGTTCAGTTGAACACCTAAATTAATATTTTATATGTACCGGTAATACTTTAAAACAATACACAATTCTTTCACTATAGTAGTTTGTGCATGACATAAGGATGTATTTAGTTTCCTTAAATGATTATGCAATGGGCTCTGGACGTCGGGTTACATCCGGTATTTTGAAGCATAAGCTGTGACTCAACTACTTCTGTCTTAGACTTAATATAGCGTCGCCCCTGGATATGTATACCGACATAAAAGAAGAAATTCGTTGAAGTGAGTAAGGATGAATCTTGTGAAAACGAGCGAAAGGTTCAATTATTTGTTAAATACGTGATTTGACAAACTTTTTAAATAAACAATTTCCTAATTCAGCATGAAGCCAGTAGGCCCATTGGTATACATGTATGTATATCAATACAAGAATGTTGTATTAATTAATTAATTAGTTTGTTAATTTCGACGTTAATTTCGACGTTCATTGTGTTAATTTCATCGTTTGGACAACGTTGTGAAAAATGAAAGCATTCACTTGTGTGCATTAGTTTATAGTAATCATGACGTACAGTTAACGTTATTAAGAAAATGTATCATGTAGCGAGATACTAGAGAATTGTAATGAAATAGAACAGGCTTCTCACGTGTATTTTAAATAAGCAATATATTTACCATTGGCATTTGGGCGATCACATGGACTAAGATTCAAGCATTCAAGTGCAACGTCCACTAAAATGTTGGGCTTTTTTGGATCAAGTGCTTGATGGCAGATTGCTTGTAAACCATGTTGAGTTATCTGATTTTTCATCAAATCCTCTCTCAAATCTAAATAAAAATTGTTCAATTATTCTCTGTACTGAAAATCCGTCCTCATTTAATACAATTTCGCCTTAAAGTAAGAAGGATAAGACAACAAAAACTCGTTGTCTACATTGTAATAAATTTCATCCTTGTAAATCCCATTAGTTCTATTCAAAAAAGCTAATCAAATATAAACAATGAAAAAACAGATCCATGGGTCCGACTTTAAAGTGTCAAATGGCGGAGGTGCTCTTAGCTTAGTGTCCCGGCCGTTAAACAAAAGGCTTTCCTACTGGGCTAGGATAGGATGGTATTGTGAGTGAGAATACCGTTCGCCTGCTGTATGCTTCCCGGGCAGTTGAAGTGGTACTTTAGTGAATTAACAGATCAGTAGCCTATAGGTAATGATATTGGGTATTTTAAAGCGCGTTGAGTTTTTAAGTCATGACAGATATGCGGTATATAAGAACCGAGTATTGTAAATGTTATTGCCGTATTAGCAATCGCCATGTTCGAGATTGATTCAGTATTATAGGTCAGTAAATATTTGACAAACCGAATTGCAAAGTGTTTTCATTTATAAATACGTTCATCAAAACTAGTTATACGTTAATAAAGATATACAGACCAGACATTGGAGCTTCGCCAATCAACAACTCATACAGTGTCACACCAACACTGGAAGCAAACAAATCAGATATTTAAAACTGGAGATTCAAATGGGCCATGGCCGAAATAATGACAACAGAATACTGCGCCATCTGATGAAGTTGGTGCGGGTTAGTTAGGACATTTAGGAAATTTAATGTAATCATATTCAGCTTTTAAAAGCAAAGAGTCGCCAAGTGAGTACATACCACGAAACATATAAAAGTAGCCATAGATTTACTCATTGTGTATATTTAACACCCATACACAGTTACATTGAATACGAAAGTTTATGAGATCGAAACATGACATGACGTCAGACTTTCATGTTTGTTTAGAGAACTATTGTGCAACTCTTTTTTAGTAACATGTCACTTGGGGGAACAGTTTCAGAGAAAACTATGTTTGATGTTGTTATTTTTATGAAGAACCAATTGAACAAACAAGTCACAATTCATAAATAATAACACTTTTCAAAGTGTAATCAAATATGGCTTTGTAGTATCAATTTGATTATAGCGTTCATGAAAACCTATGCTGATAGCCAATATGCACATATGTAAAAAATCAAGAAAATTAAGTCACATTCTCAGGTAATTTTCACGTGCACTAACGGTTACAATACACAACACATTTTTCTGCTTTGGATTGCCTTGCCTTCGGAATCGAATGGGGAGTGGGAGTCGTTCATACATACACCCAACTTGGACATTGATGGGTCGAAAAGAGACCATAATTATACCACAATAAAGGTAGGAGATGTAGTTCAGAAAAAACATCATAAATGAAGTTTAATTACCTCCAGATGTCAGTCTGGCATGTGTGTTTTGGTGACTTGAGGCCTACCAGAGAAGGGACGAACAGCTCTGGTGCCATGTGACCAAAACTGCCTTGAGAAGTAAACGTTTTTGAGTGTCTTGTTGTAGTTGCCCCTTGAAGCTTAGCAATCCCAAAGTCTCCCAGCTAGTCAAAAAACTCTTGGTATGTTATCAAACAATATAGTATTCAGAAAAAACACTCAATCCGAAAAAAAAAAAATGTCGTCTGGCGACCTTTGACCGTTCAACTCATGGCACAAATGGCCATAAAACAAAAAGTTTCTTTTGATACTTTCAATAACGACAACTAAAATTGCCGTCAAAGCAAGAACTCATAATCATAATTTGGTAACTATTTTAATAGTTACCAACTGAATTAAAAAAAAAAAACATCGGCCACAACAGTTTTGTTTTCAAACCAACAGCAGCTGAACATTTTTAATCCCTCGTGATGAAAGTTGAATTATAATGCAATGACACTGTATTATTACAGTTGGTATAAGCGTGCTGAATAATTAATAATAATATAAAGATATTTAATAATTTATTTATTTTTTACCACATCAAAAAAAATTTGAAAATGAACACAGATAAAGTCAAGCCCAGGTCAATGTTTCGGTTTATTCAGCAACCAACAATGGAAAAAATGAGCTAGCCAATACAAGAATAGCTGGGCCTTCGGAATAATGGGTTGTCACCAATTAGAACTAATGGGTGCTCACAACCATAATGGTGATATTAGGCATTTAAAGCAACTCAGCCAGTATACCTATATACTGTCAAACTTCTCAAAGAATTAGTAATAGCGTTACCTTTGCCTTGAACGATTCGTTGACAAAAATGTTCGCCAACTTGACATCGGCATGAATTAGCCTCGGTTTCGTAGGCGTCATTATATGAAGATATCCTAGAGCATTTATAACGTCTAATGACATTTTTGTCTACAAGAAATAAAGGAATCATAACACATTTCATGTAGATATATCGGGTGATTTAGAAAAAATCTCACATGTTAATTGAACATGTTCAATTTCAGTAGTTATAACACGTCAATTGTTGCTACAAATGTTGGTCTATGTTGAACTTTGGTAGAAAATGCAAAGCAAAAACTGCGACATGAAATTCTAAATTTTCCCCAAGAAATAAGTCATTGCCTACGGGTATAAACGTTGGCTTGTAAAGTCAAAAGGTGCTTTAAAAGGGACAATAAAATAAATTTAAGATTAATGAAAAATTAGATTTCATATCTTAGCTCTAACACTGTTGGCCGTCTTTTAAAATGGCGGTTATAAATAGTTTAGCCATTGTTGAGGGCTTTTTTAAACAATGACCAGTACATTTTGTTAATATTACCTCTATTCCTTTGGGAATGCTACAGTTCACTTTCCTGTTGAGATCTTCTAGGGAACCCCAACATAAATACTCAATGACTAGTCCATACATTGGCGGGCTCCTATTTAATACGATGCCATAAATAGGAACGATACTTTCATGTTGTACAGCAAACATACATCGTGCCTCTTTACAGGCAATTGTTGCCTGCATTTGTCTGGAAAGAAAACTATAGTTGCTGCTCACTGTGTGACATAAACATTAAGGTTTCGCTGATAGCTATTTACAATCATCTTCACATGAACATTAAAAACTAATAAGGGTCAACCCTTATGTATGAGAAGAGCAACTGGATCTTCACTTCCATAATGGAGATATTAGACCCTGATAATAATTTAACCTGTGTTTTACATACTGCTTAACTTCTCATTTTCTAAAACTAGATGTCATGAGAAATATTTTCCATTTACTCACAGATATGTGCCAGTCTCATGGTCACAGGACTTGATTTTTTAAGTTAGTTTCGTAAACTTAGACTTATTTGAGAAATCTGAGATAACGTTTTAGAGTCCAATACTACACAGAAACGATGTCTTTATGTGTAATTTCTAATACGATGTAAGTGTTTTTTAGGCGCAGTTGGATGGGAGCGGAACACTATCGGCCTTTTAGTTCAGACAAGAATGTGTCTAAATTGCAACTATAAAACGTCATTCATATTGAAAAAATAGAAACCAAAAGGCTTAATTTCATCAAATCTTGAAGCCATTAAAACTTTACAGAAAATTAAAAAACATACTTGTTGGTGAATTTACTTTTGTCAATGATTTTGAGAGCGACGTTCTGTGTGTTGTACTTGGCTTTATACACCTGTGAGTAATCACCGGCTCCTAAAAGACCTTCATCTTTATCGTATTCAAGTTCGACTAATTTGATCTGAGAACATTTCACGTCTTTCACGAATGTGTGGAAGCCTGAAACAGATGTTAAACATCTTTATGGCTAATCTGTATTCCGGTGGTGTTTTTTAGTGTAAAAAATGTATTAACGCCTTCTTAAAGCATTCGTGGACGTCGTACTATTCTCAAATACGTTAAAACACAAGTGACAAAGTATTCATGAAATAGGTAAAAAAAACAATTACTAAAACAGTGAACATAGCGAAAACTTCTTGTGTGCCTGCATAGAATGTAAATGACACACCAACCAATTTTAAACACATACATGTAATAGGACCGAGCCAATTTGCTCTGATTTGTCATTTGAATTTAATTTTTGCGAGTATTACTTTAATAAAATGTGTTCGATTGGGGCTAATGATCTTTTGAGATTTAAACCTCCCTTCACACTTGTTAAGGATACGGTGATGGCTAGTAGGGACAATAATGAAAAGTGCTGTTTTAAAGTATTTCAAGCAGTCAAAAACTTTGTTAATGACACTCAAACTTACACC
>JAOXYC010203574.1:0-11605 GCA_028565715.1 Phoronis pallida
ATGGACGGGAGCTACTAACGGGGGCGCTAGTGGGCGCTGCATTCCTAATGTCACTGGCTAGTACAACATATGTGAGTAATACGAACAATGGTAACTGGGTTCAAGCCCTGGGAATGTTATTTTAGTTTCAACTGCATGTGTTACAATTAGAACTTTACGTTATCATTTAGAAAATATCGCAAAGAGCAACTTCTTTGACGAATTTTTTTATTTTTTGGGGGAAAATACCTATTTCTTTATCGAATTTTAATTTTAAAAAACGTATTTCCTTGTGTTATTTTGCGCTTTTCTGATAAGTTGTCTTATTTTCTAGGGTGGGATATACGTGTTCACAATATTGGATAAATTTGCCGCCGGAACTTCACTCCTGTTCTCAGTCTTTATAGAGTCTGTCGGTGTGGCTTGGTTATATGGTAAGAGGACTAGTTCACAAATATTTTGAATATTAAAAAAATATATATATTTAAAATGAAACGATATCTGCACTTATCGCAAAATAAAACAATGTCCGTGTTTTGTCAGAGATTGTTATAGCTGATTTTAATGAATATTTATCTTGGAAATTATTTTGAGCGATGTTTCGAGCTCGGTTTGCAGAGAGAAATAAAATTGGTATGGTTGAAATTGTTTATTGTAAAATAAACTAACTATAAATTTTGATCCCTGCAAAGATGGGCAAACAAATCTTTGTACTCAGTATTTACGTCAGAAATGGTTATCCTTATTTTGCTAAACCTTCATTCTATCAATCCAGGACTCGACCAATTCAAAAAAGACGCCAAACAGATGTTGGGTTTCACGCCGGGAATATTTTGGAGGATTTGTTGGAAGTTCATCAGCCCCCTGTTTCTATTGGTGAGCTTTTATTCTAGCTTTTACGCTAACTTCAACTATTAGCAATCATATCGATCGCGAGATTATTTTGATATCGTAACACTTTCCTATGCCACTGTTCATTGTACGACTCTTTTCTATGTGATGTCCTCCAACACAGGTTATAGGATATTTACACACTTTATGTGTATATGGCTACAGTGCGTATCCAATAGAACATGATTCCATTTGAATGCAATTAACCATATTTGTGAATCAGTATATGACTTTAAAATATCGCAAAATAAAAAGTTGTCCGAATATTCCACACGGTGTCCGAAAAATATGTTGGTCGAATTTCAGGGATATTTACCGTATTCATTGTTCTTTTACAGTCAATAATTATCATCAGTACGATAAACTACGTCCCGTTAACGTATCAGGACTACGAGTACCCAAACTGGGCTAATATCTTAGGCTGGATGATTGCTGTGTCTTCAATGAGTCTACTGCCAATCTTTGCCGTTTATAAAATATGTAGGGCAAAGGGCAAGAACTTTTCACAAGTAAGTTTCAGAGAAATTCACAATGGCTACGTCAATTATTTCGTAGGATCTTTTATATTTCAATTGCGACTCTACAAAACACATGCATTTTTAAGCCTTTTTATTCTACGGGTTTATCACGGTTTTGACGCGTGAACGTCCAAGTACTACTTGATATTTCCTTTTTATTGAAGACATTGGACAACAAATCACTTGGGATGGTCACTCAAGGGGTCTATTCAGGGAAAATAAAGGGCAAGCATAAAATTGAAATCAGAATGTTTTTTTTTGTTTTTGCAGAAATTTGCAGTTTGCATATCACCAGAATGGGAACATGAAAGTATATTGAAAGGGGATCCAGTTAAGAGATATACGCTTAAACATTGGACGGCCATTTGATTGGGCGATTCAGCACTGGCTTGCATTCGCCAACTTGGCTGTGATTGGTCAAAAACCACATGAGGAGCCAATACTTTTCTGTATTGATATGGAAAGTCGTTTGGGTGCTTTTACTTACTATGAAAGTAAAGAAAGTGACTAATCATGAATTGAATTGTGGGCACCGCATGACTCAGGCCCGTTTTGATAATTCAACCTTGAGACATCTTAATAATGACACAGGGGAAAGCAGGGGAAGTTGGGTCTGCAGAAGTTGACCCCAATCTCCCCTTGATTTATTTTGTTTTGGTTCTTATTGGAAACTGGTATGTATTTGTTAGCAATTTGCTGTATTTTACACTGCTTTGCTAGACTGTATGTTTTTTATGAATCAACAACTGATTTTTTTAGTAAAACAATATATTTAATTTTTTCATTATCTTGTTGTCCAGGTGACAATTGATGATAACATTATTGAGACATTTTGGAAATTATTTTAATTCAGATTTATTTTTACATTGTAAATTCATGTTTATGTACATACCAAAGAAGTAAAAATAATATATACAATATCAAAAATGCCATTGTTTGATTCTTAATTAAAATTGAAACTGATAAAATAGATCTAAAAGTTGGCAGTCCTAATCTGTGCAATTGTTAGGCTCTGAAAAAGATTTGCTCATACCACAGACATACTGACTGATCTCCCACTGTCTTGACATTTCTGAACTTCCATGTATCCTTGCTCTCTGGAACATCCTCTTTTGAAGTATCATTGGGACTATTTCCACCATTTCTATCAAATTGTATATTATCATCCTCTACTGGCGACTTGTGTTCTGTCAAATCTCATCTCATCTCACCAAAGATACATAATATTATATCCTATACTCTCATCATTAACATTTATGTAACATTGCTTTGTGCTTCATCTTCTTTTAAAGTATCCGTGGCACTACTACCATTGTCACCATCTAGACTGTCTCCTTCAGCAACTTTCCCATCATCCTCAACCATATTGTCTTTCAACTCTCCCTTATCCTCTTGGTCCGCCTCGTCTTTAGTATCCTCATCAGTTGCACTTTGTTCTTTTTGTTTTATAGGATCTGTGTCCCCTGGAACAACAAAATAATTTAGCTTTAAATATAATGTGACCAAGATAGCGGTTAACTTCTACAAAAGAAAGCTAACCTATCTTAATGCCAAGAAAAAACGTCAATACTAAAACTCAAATACATTTATGGATCGAAAAACAAATTCCCCTAATTACCTTAGCATAATCAATGAACCTTGTCAAAAGCGTATACGCTATGTACAGACCATGCTCTGTTGAATACGATAATTCATTTTAATAAACTTTGCCGAGACACACTCTAATCGAGTCATTGCACTTTTTAAAAAAACTTGCATTAGTGAACAAATACAGACTAAATCACAACCCACACTAACCATGCATTGCAGTGGGGACTCCTAGCATAGTCAGGAAGTGTATCCTTTCGCTCTTGGCAACAAATGACCGACATGATGCTTTACCAATCCAGCCACAAACAATCACATCAAATGGTTCACTACCCTCTTCGCGGAACTGTAGCACGAATATTGCGGCTCCTGGACCTATCAAATATAATAAGGAGTTAATTTCATTCATGGTGGCAAAAAGACAGCTTTCCAGAATAGCTAGGGGCCTTAACAGAAAAATTGATCAAAAGATGACTAAAGCATGAAATTTGGCACAGAGTTAGTGTATGACATTATAAATGATATTAGAGGGGGGTACCCGATTTTAAGGTCCCTAGCTAGAACCATGGAACAGTACCAAGAAAAAAATTGCCAAAAACTTTTAAGTTAAAACTTTGAATGAGTCTTTGTAAAGGTGAAAAATATCAATAAGCCAAAAACTGTAAAAGAAATTGTTCATTGTCTCCTGTTTTGATGTTCAAATCATAATTAAACGCATACATCGCTACTTATGAATGTAGAATTATCAATTATTGAAATACAACGTTTTCATCCGTTTCTTTTACACAGTTTGATTACTTTTCGTTGCCAATTCATATTACTACTTTCATTCTTTATTGAAAACACAAAGTTAATGCGTTACAGATGATATCAGTCAAATAGGCCGTCTGTATAGAGATTTCCGGAAGAAGCGAAGGTAAGTATTCATTCAGATGAATGTAAGGATGCATTTTGTAACAACAATTCCAACGCAATTGGCCTCATTCAATAGTTGATAATTTCACATTCGTAAGTAGCGATGTATAACTTTAACTTAATACTATGAAACTGATAATTGAGTGACATCTGGTAGGAGCAGCAGTCATTAGAGGGAGGGTGGAAACATTTGAATGTCTTCAAATATCAGTCCCCTATAAAGTGAATTGTGTTTTGAACAAGCCAAAAACTGTGGCATGCATTTTGAAAAAACAAATGGAGGTAAACACAATACCGTGTTTTCCGGATTTAAAAAAATATATTACTACCAAAATTGAATAAAACGTAAAAATTGCTAGTTACCACCAATGGGCGACTCGAGAACAGTGTTATTACCCGGGTACACCTCCATTCACTCCTGTTGTCTGACGGGCAAATGGCCGCGAACATACGGGTCATTAAACCGCCTAGAGATAAGTGCAGTGAATGGAGGTGTGCCCGGGTAATACAACTGTTATCGAGTCGCCCATTCAGAATACAAGACATTGTCAAACACAAACGTGAGCCTACCGATAACATCCATGGCCTTCTGTGTCTCTTGGCTCATCCGTGAAAACCAGGGGTTCTCTGTGGAGAGTAGAGTTATGAGATCCTCTTTACTAACTACAAGTTTTCTTCCATTCAGATACATGTGTATAGCATTTACACCCTGCAATAACAAAACATTGCAATATTCTATGTCAAATTAATACATAAATAAAAATTATACGCACTGCAAAAGTTGCCAATTAGTTTTTTAATAGCAAGGTTCAAGACAGTGCTCTTTAATATAGTGAGATAGAAACAGAAGCTTACACTTGAATAAGTTTATATTTCCTCTATTGTTATGTAATTGTTTGTATACGGGTCACTACTCATTTGAAAATGGACGATGCTGTTTGAAACTAGTTATGAAACTCCTGAATATAGCCTTGTTTTTGAAGATTGTCGCACTGTTTTTATTAAACTTGAATAAGTGTTAGAATAAGGATTCTTTTAGACAATTTTGTCCTTCGGATGAACCACCATTTTTCTTATGTTCTCATAGGGTTTCATAGCAGTAGCTACGCCATATCCCCTTAACACACGTTGAACTGACTCTGAGAGTCCACTGATATATGGAATGACTACACTTCCTACAGCTTTGTTTTCTACATTTTTCTTTCTGGTGGTAGACCCTGCACTGTTCATAGACTGTTTCACACGATTTAATGACCATCTCGGATATCCACATTTAACAAGCGCATCCTCGATATGTTTCTCCTCAACAACCCGATCTGCTCCCTCGCTAATAATATTCCCTCTCCAGAATTTGGAACAACCTGACCACCCCTTCATCAAGTGGTCAGCATTAGTTTTGAAAATGGCGACTGCAAGAAGCCGAAACTTGTTAACGCAGGTAATTTCAACCCGGTTGTGCCTAAAAGAATCCTTATTCTATCATTCACCAACCAGATGAACTTATTTAATGACATTGAATAAGTGTTGTTTAATACAGATAGACTCTTTCCGACAATTTTAAATTCCATGTGTTAGCCATGCAAACATACTTTCCATCAGACTGTTATTTACAATAATGATTTATTATTATAATCTGTTGATCAGTATAATGTATATCCATTGCTATTCACTCTCAACAAAATACCTGCACCTATTCGTAACATTCAAGATATGGGGCTTTGATAACAACTCTAAGGAGAGAATCCTATGATTTTCGCAAATGGTAGACAACAATATTCAACCAACTTACATCTTGGGCTAGCCTGAAGTCACATGACACAATCGGCGAAGGACTACGAGACAGCACCTTCACACCCATATTGATGAACTGAAACATAAAGGAAACCATGAATTGTTCACAAAAGGCCGAGATAAAATTGGGTTTTTAAAGTTACCATTATTCTCAGAATACAAATAAATGTATGCTTTTACTGTCTAGAAAGTGAATTTTTCTGTCTTTTCAAAAATTATTCTCAGACTTATTCATAAACCACAAGACACTGAATATTTTGCAGAAACGTCACAACATTTTGACTTCTTGGTCCAACGTTTTCAGATTGAATTTTCCATGCACTGCTAGGTTAAAGAGATATTTTTATTTCTCTGCATTCTACAAGACATCATATTCCTCACTATGCATTTAATTTACAATATCCTTCAAACAAGTGCAATGCTTTCTTGTTGCTAAAGATACTCTCAGTGTTTCTCCAAATGGGGCGTCAAAACGCAAATCTACTAGAAATGTTGTGTATGAGTCCTTAGTTGAACCTAACTCACTTGCATCAGAGAAAAAAAATTCAAAAAACTATAAAGGGGTGATTTGAGGGCTTTGTGTCCCATAAAAACCTAGTCTCAAGAGCAGGTTTTAACTTTTTTGGATACAAGCTCTCAAATCATGCGTTACAGATTTTTGAATTTTTTTATTGACTTAAATGTAGGTAATGTTCTAGTTGATTTACATTGTGACACTGGATTTGGAACAATGCTGAGACAGTATCTTTATGAAAAAGATTAGAATGCTCTTAGATTTCAGTTTAAGAACAGCTCCTATATCAAAAGTGTTTTTTACTGCCCTACCTTTACACGATCTTCATTGTAGAGTGCAAGATTTTTAAGTTGAGATGACAAAAAGTAGATGTTGCGTTTTTTTCCAGTTTCACAGCGAACCATCAACTGGGTATTTGGAAAGTCTTCCTTGATTTTATAGAAATCTCTAAAAAAGATAAATGATATTTAAATGTCTTGTCAATATCGCAAATAATGTAAGATAATTATTTAGAAATATTGAAGATTGGCAGCAGATCTTCATTTAAACATGTTTGGTTAAAATGTACTTGCGAATATACGCTGGATGTTTTCAATACTATGGAGTTTTTATCTGATGACAATGATTGGACAATTACTTGGTGAGTTGCCAACAAGTGCTAATAGTTCGCCGATACGAAAAAGTGCTCCGCAAAACAAGCAAAGCAGAATGTTGCTGTGTTTTTAACCAAACATGTTTAAATATTGAAGAAATCATATTTTTATCATCAAATAAATGTAAACGTTACGCATTTTTCTGTCTTTTCAATATTTATCACTTTTGGCCAGTAAAACCGTTCCGAATTTTTCTGTCTTTTCAATATTTATGTATCAGAATCATCACACCCATCACTTGGAAATGGCTATAATTTTGATTTCAGAAGATAAGTGAGAGACAATATTGTTCAAACCTGATCATCGGCCACGTTGGGTCCTCCTCTTTGTAGAATATGAATGGATCTTCTTTAAAACCAAACATTCTTTTCTTCTTTGGTGGTTGTCCACTGAAAAACAACACATGTGACAATTCATTAACATATTCTACAAGATTAATTTGGTTTTTGGCCATAACATTAGAATAAAGTTGAAAAAAAACACAAATATGTTGAGGTCCATGTCAACGTTTCGGTTTATTCGGCAACCATCATCAGGAAAAAAACCTGTACAGCATGCATATGGATGTCATGATATTTGTTCCCTGATCAATGGATGTATATATAACTCATTTTTAATGCTGTTATTTTCCTGATGATGGTTGCCGAATAAACCGAAACGTTGACATGGACCTCAACATATTTTTGTTATTTTTCAACTTTATTCTAATATTCTACAAGATCAAATATGAAAATCGTTGAAAAAATGCAATTATGCTTAAACTCCATTTTTTCAAATTTTAATGGATCTTTTCTTCAGTAAAAGCTTCTACATTACAAGTAACAAATGATGAAGAATCTACAAGCCAGACCAACAGCAGTTTTATACTGTACCCACCTTTCTATTGGTTCCGCTTTCCTTTTTGCAGCTTCTCCCGAATCAGCACCCGGCTCTAGACTAGCATCATCCTCATTCATCTTACTCTCTTCATTAGGTCCATCCTCAACCTTTACCCCGTTGTTTTCTGCAACCTCTTTTACATCTGGTTGAGACTTCGCAGGATCATTGCTTTCAGACGTTTCTGAAATTGTCAAGAGAAAATTTGTTTTTACCTACTTCTGAACAGGATTTCTGCAGGATATTAGTGCACATTGGGCAAAGAGGCTTAAACGGCTTTAACTCTTTCACTGCCAAGTTAAAAAAATTATTAAATTCGTACTTGCACGTGCCGATTTAATGGCGGAGAAATCTTCTGAAAAAGGGTCATTTGTACAGTTGAAACCCATGAATTTAATGTTTTCAATCTTTCGGAAATCCTTTCACAGTAAATCACTAACCTTGTCTGGCATTTCAAAGTCGAATTCCGAGTCTGAATCGTTCGCAATTCTTGTGAAAACATTGTTGAAAGAAGCCAGTTTATCGACCGCAGGCGATTATCTTTCAAATTTCACTCAAATTCCTCCAAAATCAACAAAAAATCACCGATTTCCATGCTTTTTTCGCGAAATTTATTCATCTAATGACAAGTGGTGGCTAATGTTGTAAATAATGCTAAGCACACCCTATTGCCGACTCTAGAAATCGTTTTACAATAGAGCAATTGCCAATGTGCCGAGAGGTGACATTGGAAGTCTGTGCGGAATTCGCCTTAAGGCGACATCGGCAGTGGAAGAGTTAAATGCCACCAGTTCACTTGGACCATTCTTTAAGACAACAGCCAAATCAAATTAACTGCAAAATTAATCTTAACTAAGTATACAAATAAATGCATGCTTTTACTGGCAGAAAATGACTTATAGCGTTAAAATTAGCACAGAAATTACTAGGACCACGGTGGAGTAGTGGTTTAAGCACAACTATCATGAGTATGGGAGGCCCAGGTTCAATTCCCGGTCGGGTTCTGAATTTTTCTGTCTTCAAAGTTTATAACTAAGTATGATTATTTGCGGGGAGTTCAGTGATAAGATTCTAAGCATTTCAATTTAAAAGGTAATGGTTCCACTTTGTCTTGGGGATTTTCAACCCAGGAAGGTGATCATTGGGATAGTGAATAAGGCTATGATGAAACTTCTTTTTCATTTTTTCTCTCATTTGTTTAGATTTTGCAGCAATGTTCACATATATTCAAGTAGATTTTACCTTCTGATTTTGTTAACAGTTGTTCTGCCTGTTTCTTGAGCCAGGGCACTTGTTGAACTTTCTGAACGACAGCCACAAAGAATCCACCCGTGTCCTGAGCATGGGGCAGAATTCTCATGCTGAAATGAAGTTTCAAATTACTGAATTTTGTCAAAAGGTAATTTAAATGACAACCAGATTTGATGGTAGTTTTCAGGATAATGGCACGTGCGCAATTAAACATTTTGCCTCGATTTCTGAGAATTGAAGGTTTAATATCTAAAGGAGACTTTCCATACAGAATATCAAGATACTTGAGATAATTTCTGAAAATAACAATTGCTCAGATCCATTTAAAATAGCCAAAACTACACTTTTCCCTGATATCAATGGGCCGGCAGCAAAAAAGAAAATATGTCTGACTAAAACAAAGATCGTCTTTGCTCATACTCACCATCTATCTAAATTAAAGTTTTGACTTTTCTCTGGTGTTGGTGGGAACATGGTCTCTGCAAAAAACTCCTGTTTATCCTCAGGAATGTCGCTCCAAGAGTTGTACCATTCCGCATTCCTAGCCATCACCTTCCAGGTCTTAATCCCTGGTATAAACTTGAGGCCGGGTAACTCAGATGATACATCAATCAGTTCAATGGCACCTGTAACAAAGACAGTGCTATTAGCTTATGCATTATAAAATAACTTTCAATTATTTTTAATGACAGATTCTTAATTGTACATACATTCTTAAAACTAAAATCTTTATAAGAGAATAAATTCATGTTGCCCTGTACCAAGAACTTATCACATAGAATCTATGACTCGCGCTTGATCTATCGCATAGATTAGAGCTTTCATAATCGGCCGTAGATAGCGTGCATTGAATTTACTGCAATCTGATTGGCCCCGACGGCAATGCGCCACCAAGTGTCGCTGAAAAGAACTGCTAGATTAGTACACACATGAAGCGCGACCCAATACGAAGGTGATATATCGATTTATTGCGGATTATCTAATTTAACGATCAACGATTGTAATGAAACTTTCAGATAGATTAAGAAAGTGGTCAAACTGTAATTTGATCCTAAAAAAACCGAGAGTTGTGCGTTATTTTGAAAAATATCGTCAATTTTAGCATAGCGCGGCCGGCGCAGTTGGAGATTCTATGTGATAAGTTCTTGCCTGTACTCATGATGAATAAAATATCTATTTGTCTGGACAGTGTTTGTATGAAGTTCCTCTAGACAAAATAAATATTCTATTCATAAACTTATTAACATTAGATGTTTGAAAAGATTAGCACAAAAGTAGAATGACTTTTTGAAAAAAAAAAAAAGTTTTCAATGGAAAAGATGTACTTTCAAAATGGACAACGATGAAACTGCCTATATAGGCTAAAGTGACACTTTGAGAATACATACGGACTCCTGTCTTCAAGATATCAATACTACACATTCAAAGGACATAAAATACATTAAAATGTCACTCTGATGCGGACACAACAAAAACGATGTAAAACCAGAGCTTTTGAAGTTTATTCTTTTTCAATGGCAGTACGATTTCAAAGAACATACCTTCACACTGATCCAACATACTAGCTATCACAGCCTCATCTTCCACAGGGTTAAGGGAACAAGTGGAATATACTAGCCGACCTCCGACCTCAAGCACTTCAACGCCACGCTTCAAGATGCGCTTCTGTAACCTAAAAGATAAGTAAAATACTCAACATTCGACTTAATTCACTCTAGCGAAAGGAGACGCGAATGCGCGTTCACTTCTGGGAAGTTGTCTGTTTATGTGGACAAACTCCAGGGGAAGGTAACTTGCGGAGTGATATTCCTTTCAACCACGGATACTTCGCCAAGTTCTTAAACTTATACACCCATTGGCACAACAGTGGTTGTTGGCTTGCATTGAGGCCCGTAGATTTCACAGAATTTGACGCCAAATAAACTGCCAAAAAACTTGCCTTTGCTTTCAATAACAAAATTCAGAGGGCGCTACTATTTGTCCACATCCTGTCAGAAGTGAACGCGCATTCGCGTTTCCTTTCGCTAGAGTATATTAAGTCTGATGTTGAGTATTAAAATCCTACCCCTAACATTCTATTCATCTCCTTACAACTTCATTATGTGAAGAAAATATTCATTGTGGTTATATCTGGTACATTGTGTTGACTTCATAAACAGGTTCTGAAAGCTGTACCAAGATTTGATGTACATGCCCAGAATTTATAGGTCAGAAATTTGAAGTATTACAAACCACATAAATTATTCAGCATTCATGTTTGCTGAAGTAAACCACTGACATACATATTTTAGCATTCATGTTGGCTTGGGTTGAAAAAAGTAAAAAGATTTAAAGTTCACTCAACAATTTAATGGCAGCATGTTGAATATAAGATTTTTAACAAATAGTTCAACTACAGTGTTTCCCCTGCATGTTAAAATCTGGGCGGGCCGCCACACTCGTTTTCCCTCCCGCCACACTCTTTTTTGCTAATTTATACCGCCACGCTCCTTTATTTTGCGAGCTCATTTACCGCCACGCAAAATAACCGATCGGAAGAAGATTGGAATGATAAACATCGAACAAACACCCGGAAACAAAACAAACTTGTTGTCGAGCACCGAAAGGAATAGCGTTGCATTTTCTTCAAA
>JAOXYC010203685.1:0-11603 GCA_028565715.1 Phoronis pallida
GGTGTCTCAGTTTTGAAAAATATTGCCTGGTGTCCGAGATATAAAGTCTCAAAAATCAAGACTCTCAATTTTTTTGAGATTTCGCCGAAAAAATTGCAGTCTTGATTTTTGTGATCCCATATCTCGCATACCAGGCTAAATTTTACTAAACTGAGACACCATTTGCTTGTTCTATGGTATACGAGTATACTCTGAAATTTTCAATGGAAAATCTTGAGCCATTTTTGAGAATCGATGTTCCGAACTAAGATTAAGGGTCATGAACTTCTCTATTATTAAGGTCGGAGGGATGAAGGGTGTCGAGTTTGCTGATCCAAAAGTTTTCTCTTTTTAATCTGTCACGTGTGCACGCCGTACTGAATGATGACGTAAATGAATTGTTTCATTCCTTAAAAAGTCTGTCACAAATCACACTGAAGGCAACTTATTTGGTGCATAGTTGGTATAAACAGGTTATTTTGCTCGTATTTTAATATGTGGTGGGTTATTCGACCTCAACTTGAATCGGATGAAGTAATTTAACTTGGCTAAAGCATCGTTAAAATACTTAATCCGATTCAAGTTTCTGTCAATTAACCCACTACATATTAAAGTAAAATACGAGCAAGTATTAGGTGAGTAACCTAAAAACTGAAATAAAACAAAACAGAAGTTTAAATAAAATATTCCTTTATTTCCAAATATTATTTCTTAAACATTCAAAAATTCACAATCACCCAAGTGTTCAAAAAATAACTTTACAAAAAATCACAATTGTAAAGATATTTTGTACAAATTACCTGCATATTTATAAAAAAAAATGGCATAACATCCACTACACAGGACATCAAAAAATCACTCTTGGTTAGAATTGTCCAAGTATCCATGTTTTAAATGTGTAACTATGGTAACCCAATGACTTGAGTCAACTGTTACCAGTTCCTGTGTGATTCCTTATTTAGGAATACCAGCAACAATGCCACTTTCAATACCACAGTGGTCTGAGCCTCTCAGAATCTTGAAGAAGCCTGCAAATATAAGAAAAAAATCTATCATACATGTAGTTTTAAAGCTTCAAACATTTTTGTTTTTTTAACAAAATGTCTGCACATAAACATTACAGATATAGTATCCTAATTTAGACGTTTTAAAGTGCCGTCTCAAAAATAAAGGGTCAATTCAAGTTATCATACCTTTATCACCCCAGTCACTGTTCCATGAGTTAGCTACGAGCCAATAGGGGGTACTGTCTTCTACGCCCCAGCCCAGAATTCTAATGGCGTGTCCTCCCAATTCCTTGCCTGTAGTGTGCTGGTAAACACCTGGAAACAAAGAAACAGTGAAGTATGAGAAACAATCGTGGATCAGAATAAATTATTAATAAATGTTTGGCAAATCCAACTCAAAGACAAATTAACAGCATGACTTTGGTTCCAGTTTGTTCAATATTGTTTACAAAAAAAAGAAATTCATGTGTTTAAAACAATCACATATTGTATAAGTTAAATCATCAAAAATTTCCTTGGGTATTTGTTAGAATTTTGTGTAAAATTAAAGCATACCACTCTTGTAGGTGGGGAAGTCAGCATACACAGTGAAAGCGCCCTCTACTGGGCCGTTAGTCATTATTTCAGTCTGAATCTGTTCTACCGAGCTGCGTACGGAGTATGAACTGGCACCTATAAATAATTAAAATGTTCAGTTTAATGTTATCGAACAGGCTCAAATGAATTAAATCCAGAAAACAATGCGGATTGCTATTTCCCAGGATGAAAGGTATAAACAATAATCAACAAAATCTTTCCACATATTGCAACAATGGTGGATTTAGGGGTTTTGTAGGCCGATCACATTTCTTTTATTGCAGATTTCCCTTTTTGCATGGTTCATCGTAACCTCATAAGAAATATTGCGTGTTTACTAAATTTTCCGAAAAGTGCCAGTGAAATCCAGACAGCGACTATTGTTCTTGAATTCTAAAGAGCGGCCAACTTCAGTCGTCTTTTATTGACCCAAGATCAGCTAGATTACTGTACGTCAGTAATAACATTTTGGATATTCTTGTGTTAGCTGGTCAGTGATGACATCTGTTTTGAAAGAGAAATCGTGTAACTCCGGTTTGCATGAACCGATTTGAGCGATTCAAAAATTGATTTTAGTGATTTTTTTATAATGTTCCCAAATACATATACGTAGTTTAACCAATGAGCTTTATGCCTCATTCAGCTCATTGGTTTAACTCAGTGATTTTTTACTATGATGCAGGCTAATTATATTCATCAAAGGACTCATACACAACATTTCTAGTTGATTTGAATTTTGACCCTAGATCTTCACCAACGAGGAGACAGTATCTTTAAAAAAAATGTTTTTTACCATAGTGTCTGTCCTCTTTGTATGACACATTGTATCCAGCTTCACATTTTTTTTCACATCGTGGTGTGGGTGCTAGTTTCTCAGAACATGGCTTCTTGCTACCGTTGATGTGATGCTCGCACGACTCAATAGTGTATGGTCTGCACCCCTGTCAACATATCACATGAGTTCAAGTTTGTCCATTTAGAATTTAATCAACAAAACCACAATTTTGTTTCTTTTGAAATGATGAAATTGCTAAGAACAAGTAAATTTTTAAGTACATAGCAATTGTCCAAATCAACTGAAATTAATAAACATCTGAGCTATTCAATTTAAAAATGCAGGTTATCCTTCCGTGTGAGTAAATATAACCAACAAAATATGTAAAACTCAAATATTTCTTCAATGCTTTCAATTGTAATTACTATTCTAAAGCAATGGAACTAAAACACTAAAATCTATGGCAAAAAAACACAAAGTAAAGAAGCTGATTCTATTAAGCAGAAAATAAGGAAAATATACATTTATTTCTAAAAGAGGTGTTCAAAATGTACTTCAAGCTGCTTTTTTATAACAATGAGCATTATAATTATATCTTTGTTTAAATATAAGTTTTTTTCCAGTCTCAACTTTTGGTTTTACTGTTTGAAAACATTTTCTTGCGAATTTATGTTTATTAGATAGTGGAACCATCCCCTGAAGTCTCTAAGTCTGTGATACATTTATTTACTTGAGAATTAAAAACATACAAAATAAAATAAATTATTCAATTTATTTTCTGCAGTGGAAGGACTGAACAACTGAATATCGCATGATGTTAAGGTACCTGTTTTGAATTGTATTGACCCCCTGTGACGAGTCCATGTTTCTTCCAATACTGCCATGCGGCAAGAGGGTAACCACCAGAACAACTAAAACATGCAAACATCACACTAGTCTAAACAGAAGCGATTAGTATAGAAAAGAAAGTTTAGTACATGAAAATAGACATGGAGCCTGATTTGATAGCTTAGCAATAAAATAAGTGGCGAAGGATATACAATTTGGTACAGTACGTACACATAAGAATTTGTTGAGTACCAATAATAACAAATGCAATTGCTTTTCAAATCGGGCTCAAGCAGAGAAAACACGTGACCAGCTCTGACAAAAATATTTTAATGAAACTGTCTCTGCGTTGGTCCAAATCCTGCGTCACAACGCAAATCAACTAGAAGTTTTGTGTACGAGTCCTTGAATATAACTCACTTGCATCTGAGTAAAAAATTCAAAAAAATCTATAAAGGGGTGATTTGAGAGCTTTGAGTCCCATAAAAAACCTAGTCTTAAGACCAGGTTTTGACTTTTTATCGGATACAAAGCTCCCAAATCACTCTTTAAGATTTTTTGAAATTTTTATTCCAATGCAAGAAAGTTATGTTCAACAAAGGATTCCTACACAAAATCGCTAGTTGATTTGCATTTTAATGCCAGATTTGGACCAACGCAGTAACTTTAAGAGTAGACAACTAATAATCATTTAAAGATACCCACTTTGTCAGAGCTGTTCACATTTGAAAAATATCTAAAACATCACAACACACAACATTGTTAGTAACAGCACCATTCCTATGCCATTCCTGATATCGCCATGGTTACCTGTTTACTATCATACTGTCCACCACTGACTATACCATCGCTAACCCAGTATGCAAAGGCTGCCTCGGGATAACCCCCATTACAACTGAAATGATGCCATTCATCACCTTGCTCAGTTCAATAAATAATAATCACATGAACATTAAGGAATGCCTAAAATACATGCAACTGGAGGACTGTGGATAAAAATGTTGAAGAAATTTGTTGAAACCCTTGGAACATTGCAGTCAATAAACACCTAGTCTCCTTCAAGTAAATCTAGGAACCAGTCTGATATTTGTTCCTAGAGCAAATGAATTTTATTCTAGCAATTAAATTTTCAATAATTTTGGTCAGGCCTAGAATTCTCAAGCAATTGGTGGAGGTTTGAATCTCCCCAGCACCAGGTTTACAAGAGTAAAGTCATTAACACCTTTCTGCACATTGTGCAAGAATAATCATTTAGGAATCCTTCACATTATTAATTCATAGAAATAGAGAGAGGAAAACATTCTCTCGGATCTGCAAGGGCCAGTGCCAGGATTTTCAACCACTGGACTTTGATTTGAAACTCTTAAGCTTCAGAACACTTCCAAGCTATACCATACACGCCAAGGGGGCAAGTCCTAAAACCGGGAGATTTAACATTTTTGTATTTCGGCAGCCAGGAGTTCCATTGTTTTTAATGCAGGGGATCCAAAATCTGCCCGGGAAGTAGGCTCTAAAACCGGGAGACTCCCGGCGAAAACGGGAGACTTGGCAGCTCAGCTATACCCAACATCAGAAAATGATATTACTTAACTTCGAATAGAATCAAGTAAAGTTTTGAAGTATTCAATTCTGCACCTGGTCAAAATACATCTAGAGGGCATGAAGATAAAAGAGCTTAATAACATAACAATGAGCCTAAATCAACCAAATTGACGTAAGCAAGAGCAGGTGATAAAATCATCCTCAGCAAACATGTTTACCAGCTTTTAAACAAGGGGGCGGTAGAATGCTGTCCAGAAGTGTGAGAGACTGCTGGACGTAAGACAGTGGGAAGCATCTGCCTGAGGTCTAAAACCACAGTTGCAATGCATATCCTAGCTACTGTCCCTCATGGCACACTTTGCATTGTTGATAACATCTGGAGTTCGCAGGTGGGGGCTGATCACCTCTGCTGGGACACCTCCCAACTCAACCCAGTTCCAGTATTAAATTGGTCCCGAAAACTGGTGGGAGGTATACTGCTGATGATGCTTACTATCTGATGAGGCAGGCAAAGTGTGGCAGCGCTACGGCGTTTTCTATATCTATATACTGGCAAACATGAACAGCCTAATGGAAACACTGGCAACTAGGTGAACCTGTCATTAACGGAATAGCACAAAAACAACTGGTGCCATCTGCGTTAACAGAAAGAAACAAAATAACCAGGAAACACAAGAAACATGCATGGGTTATCAATAAAGGGTGATTAAAGAACAAAACTACAAAACAACAACCAGAAATGCATTTGGTACCTGTTGACTGTTATACTGGCCACCAGACACAATGCCTGGAGTCTCCCAATACCACCATGCCATGGAGGGGTACCCTCCACCACAGCTGAAATCAGGTCAAGGGTCAACGCAATCAGGTCAAAGGTCATTCCAACTATAGCCAAGGCCAAGGACCACGATTGCATTGTTTACCTATTCACTCCTAGATATGATACCTATGACAATTGCCCATTGTGACTTGTAGATAAGACAACAGTTAGTTATGTAAATTTGATGCCTAAATTCACTATCAGTACTTTTAAGGTTTAAATTTAATTAAACCTTTTAGTAATCACATGTATCAGAATAATTTTAATAAAACTGATAAACCGGGACTTAGCACTACAAAATTATCAGAATTTGAATCAGTTTGATTGTGCCTGAATTGAATGTTTACCTTTCTCTGAATACCCCTACTGCCTCCAATCCACCAATAAACAGGTCAGCCATTTCTTCACATCATCACTAAGTCATTGAAGATATTAGAGATTGACTGTTACTTAATTGCATAAAAGAAATGTGGATGAAACGCCATAATTCAAAAGTTGATGATTTTGAAATGCTAAGTCGATGAGAGAGCCTTTATTATTCCAATGATCATAGAACATACCCCATTCCGCAAGTGAACTCGCAGCATGACAGTAAATCTTCAGCTGAGATATGAGCATTCACCTTGCCTTCTGAGTGGATGCATGTACGGTCAGACATGGCTTCAACGGCACCAAACGCCTGAAACAAAACAGGAAATCCAATAAGCTACTATCATATGAAATAACCACTCTGTTCAATGTGGTTTTATTCAAAAGTACTGATCAAGTAACCATGAAGCAAAACATTATACCGTAGCAAGTCACATGCCTTTTATTCAATTAACAAAGTTGAGAAAGGGTGGTGGAGTGATTGCTATACCTCTAGGCAAATTGCAATCTATTGCATTCGACTATGTACATAAGGTGAGTGGTTGGATGAAAAAACAGAAGGTTAATAAATGGTCATGGTTACCAAATTACCAAACACTTACCCAGCATGAACCACATGAGCCTTGATCTCGGACTTCTCCGATTGTTGGACAGTTGGGCCACTTTGTTCGGGCGTCAAAAGTGTCGGGGACATCTGTGATGGGGTGTAGCTCACGTTGGGGCAGCTTGAAGCCTGAAGGATCTTTCCTCACACCACACATGTTCTGTATGACAGCCAGGGGAACTCCTTCAAACCTTTTGTTGTGTCCAGCCTGAAATATCAAACAGTATTTTTGAATAATAATCAAAGCACAGAAAGCATTGGATCACTATACAATTAAAAAAAGAATTTTGAACACACATGTTGTAATTTTGTACACAAACAAGATCAATTTTCTAAAAACTATGTCGTTAAACTTAAAGATACTGTCTCCTCGTTGGTGAGGACCTGGGGTCAAAATTCAAATCAAATAAAAATTTTGGGTATGAGTCCTTTGATGAATATAATTAACTTGCATCTGAGTAAAAAAAAAATTTTTAAAAATTGTAAGGGATGATTTGAGAGCTTTTTATCCTAAAAATGTCTAACCCTGTCTAAGACAGGGTTAGATTTGGATACAAAAAGCACCTTTACAGATTTTTTTGAATTTTTCTACCAAGATGCAAGTAAGTTATGTTCATCAAAGGACTGATACACAAAATTTCTAGTTGATTTGAATTTTGATGCCAGATCAGGACCAACAAGAAGTATCTTCAGTCAAATGGTATTGAGAAATCTGTGAAAGATCTACGTGATGTGATATACATGTGTTGCTCCGCTAAGTGGGTAGTATTTAAACTGTGAAACATGAGGGTCACAAACATCCATGGAAATGTTACGTGGTACTTAAAGATTGAAATTTAAAAAAAAAAATTATTTTAACTGTTGATGCTCAGATGTCCTTGTAAATACATTTTTAACTTCACATTTTTTTAGTTTTTGTGCAATCATTCCTTTTTAACTTCATTTTTACATAACTATGTTTTAATCTGCATGTTTTAATTAATATTTCACTATTTTTGTTAAGTGCCTAGAAATGTAATTACTCTGCACTGTAATCATAATAAATTATTAAATCATTATAATTATTGTTAGTCTGACATTCAGCTTGTCAATGCTCTCCAGCTAACAATTTCTGAGGGTTTGGTGGTCAGCAACAAGTTTCTTAATATCTTTACTATTTTGCTTTACCTGCCATGTTGTCTTGATGCTGTTAACAAAGTCTACCATATCATCAGACAGTGGTAGAGGATCATACTGTTGGAAATGTGCAGCAGTGGCTACAGCCACAAGACATGCAAATACTAACACCTTCATTCTGGGCTCTGTAAAGTTAGAAAACATTCATAAAAAAATTATATTCTCAAAGAGTATAGACACTGTCATATCTTTATATAAAGAGCTGCTACTTTGATGGAAGTGGTGACATTGTTGAAATGCATTCTAAAGAGCACTGGTTCAACTGATTACTGATTGTAAATGACCTCTAATCAGTAAGGCTGAGGCTAGGGACCCGAACAAATGTTCGGGCCCCCCAAGAATGGAAAATGGCTGGGGGCCCGAACAAATGTTAAGCCCCTAGCCATATCCCGTTCTTAGAGACCCGAACATTTGTTCGGGCCCCTAGCCATTCCACACGGCTGAGGTATAACTAATAACTTAGTGCGATAAATCTGCTCCTGAGGACAATTATTAAAACACTTATTGTTTAATTTACATATTGAGTATAAGAAGGCAGAAGGCTTGAACCAAAGTTCTTATCTTTCACACCATTTCGTTTACTCAGTAAATAGAGACATATTCGGGGGCTGAAAGCCTGTAATGAAACGCAGGTGCACTAGTGCATGAACATAGATATGTACATTTGCAGCCATTAACAGCCTGCCATGGTAAAATAATTCACAAATATAGTGGTGTTACTGGGAATAATTAAAGATATCATTTTTCATATGAAAAAAACATGAAGTTTATAGCGAACGTGTTTTGTGACCTAAAATATTTGTCCGGGCCCCTAGCCCGGGCCCCTAGCCAAGTTGGCCAAGCGCCCGAACATGTGTTTGGGCCCCCAGCCGCTCTCAATCAGTAAATAAACAGGAGTTCTATGAAACATAATGGACCACATTCCAAAAATCGATTCAGTGTAGGCATACCAGGGTTACCCTATAGGCACATCATTTACAAGTTAATCAACAAGGAGTAGCCCATAACAGATTAACTTTTTATCAAATTACGTGCTGTGGGGCTTTTACGTTGTTTTGTACTAGGTACGCACTGTCGTCCAAGGCCACGAACAAGGAAATAAACTTCGGTTGAATAAGCTGATCATCAAAACAAAAATACAAAATAAAGATCCCTGGAGTGTGGGTTCTCTTCCGGTTCTCTTCCAACGTTTCTATCACAAACGAGTCTGAATTATTACCTTGTTACAAATGTTAAAATATCTTTTAGACATTCATAAATCAATTGACCAAATAATTGGTACTGGGGTTACACTCACCTTCAAGACGGGGGCCGGTAAAGATGAAATTTTGGAACAGGTACTTACTCTTTTATCCTGGACTTGTCACGAGCTGAAGATCACATGACCCGGTCACATGACCGCAAATTAGTTGATCTACAAATTATACGGAAGGAACTTTGAAAGTAATAAAAATTCATTATATTACTAATTTAACCAAATCAAAGACATTTTGAGATGAATTTAAATATAAACAAGACAAGCAATAACCAAAAAATGTACAAAAGAACAAAATCTGACCTTACTTGCGATTCGATCAAACCTTAAAGTTTATTTAAATTTTGCAAACCCTCTCCAAAATGTATGACTGTCCATTGTTCAAAACAATGAAACGTGATGGCGACCTTTGTGATCAGTGGTGTGGGTCATGGGTTTGGACCATTTGCCAAACAAGATACCCTTGTAACCTCAGTAGAACCTGGTCTCAGGTAGAACCAATGAGCTAAATATGGCATACAGCTCTATGGTAGAGCCGAGTATAAAAAACCCGGACGAGAACAGTCACACTCCCGGGTCACACTCAACCTATATTCCTTCATATCTATGGAAAGCCATTCCCTTCAAATTACATAATCTTTTATTCTTCGACTTCTGTAGAAATTATTCGAGAACATTATGTTTCATTTTTTTCGGGACCACCCTGTAATTATCCGAGTTGTCAACGGTAATGCCATGGTAGTATAAACATTCACTGGGTCTCAACCCCGTTCAGCGGTTCTTGGTGGAGACACGAAACATGTTCAGGTTCTGCAATGATTTCTTCAGGTTTCCTCGTCGGTTGGTGGGAGCAGTCACAAAATCGTGTCCGCACCTGAACATTTATTGTTGTGCGGTACTCGGTGGAGACAAAATAAATGTTCAGGTACGGACATGATTTTGCGATCGCACCCTACAACCGACAAGGAACCTGAAGAAATCATTGTAGAACCTGAACACGTTTCTTGTCTCCACCGAAAACCGCTGAACGGGGTTGAGACCCAGTGACATTTGTAACGACTAATTGTTTTTGACAAAATGGTATAGTTAATTAGACATGTTAAGTACCATCTAGGAAGCAGTATATACTGCTTCCTAGGTACTATGTAAGACGTTTCATCGCAACTTATCAAATTATCTAGCATGAAAGGGTCATCGCTGAGACAGAATGCGCCGAAGTCGCCAATATGCATCAGAGACGTTTTCTCACTAAAAAAAATACATTACGGTACTTTCAGGGGTCAGCGCCCTATCAGTATGGAAACACTAGAGTAGAACCCTTTTTTAAAAAAGTTCAAGATTAAACGCATAAAGACAGCAATTAGTAAATTGACTAAATTCCATATAAAAGTCACTAAAGATAGAATATTGCATTCTATGGACAAAATTGTAAAAGAATGTATGAGTGTTTTGTGCACAATACAATTCATCAAAGTGTCCGGAATAACATATTAAAAGTCCTAAGGAGTCCCCTGATGCATCTCAGTGAATGGTAAGTACTCTAAAGCAGGCCAGGCAACCAGCCTTCAAGGGGGGTTGAACCCGGGGGTTGAACTAACAAAATCTCTTCAAAACGCCTGCTTTAAGCTAAGAATCGAGTATATATACTAGGCCAATCAGGATGGGTGCGCGAACTTAACACCACGAGACGAACATTTTTTGAGGTACAAATTAAATACTCAAAACATTTCTATAGAGCGTGTGTGTACACTCAGTTATATCAGCAACGGCTGCTGAGCGGAGCGAGGCGAAAATGTTTTTGAGGCAAAATTATCAAAAAAAACTTTAGTTAGTTTTAGGGGAGCGCACGTCTTGAATGTTTGGAAATAAACAGGCGATGAGATCAAATGATATTTTGCGTTAGTCACGATCTGGCATCAAAATTCAAATCAACTAGATATTGTGTGCATTAAGTCATTTGATGAACATAACTAACTTGCATCTTGGTAAAAAATTCAAAAAATCTGTAAAGGGGCTTTTGGGAGCTTTTTGTATCCAAATCTAAGACAGGGTTATGCTTTTTTAGGATAAAAGCTCTCAATGAATCGCCCCTTCCTTTTTTTTTTATCAATGAGATGCAAGTTACAAAATGTCTAGTTGAGTGAATTTTGACCCGGGCCAGGTCCTCACCAACGAGGAGACAGTATCTTTAAACTTTAGTTCGGGCGAAACGAATGTTACATCATGGCCAGACTGCAAACGGCCGAGACAGTGAATCAAATTAACAACGCAACAATGTATTTGGAAACACCTTGTTTTATTAAAAAAAGTATCAAGCAGTATATTGTGTCTAAATATTTTGAAGCCCTTTAGATAAATGATCCTTATCCTATCGGGCTTCCGCCCGCCTTGTCAATGAAACTTTCGGGGGTAAATTTCCCGTGGGTGCACTTGCCGGGGACTAGGGGTTTGGCGGGGGGTTTGGCGGGGGGGTTGGCTCTGTTGCAAATTCCTTGTTTACTTATTGACATATAACCAGCGCCATTGGGGTGCTTTTTGTTTGTCTTTTTTACTTAGCGGTTGTTCTGCTTTGTCTTTGGGCTTCCGGGGGGGGGGGGTTGTTCTGTTTTTGCTTGTTCAACGGGGGGGGGGGGGGGGGGTCGCCGGGGCTTGGGTTGTTGGACGGTGGGTTT
>JAOXYC010203796.1:0-11597 GCA_028565715.1 Phoronis pallida
TCGTTTTAAAGTTCATAAATCTGGGCTTCATCAGTCCGATAGAACTTTTAAACTTCGGTACAACAATACCGGTAGTATTTTTTTAGAAATCGGAAACGAAACAACAGTTCAAATAAGTCGCTTTTTTGAAATTCAATTTACTTTAAATCTAGTAGATCTACTTTTCAGTTAAAGGCGATGTTTTAATAACAATAAAGGTAGTATAGTACTCCGGATTCGTAATGTATATTGGAGATGTTTTTTATCTAAATCTTCTGAAAGGTTTTGGATTGTCATGTATGCATCGTAATTATGCTACTCGGATGAACTTTATCAGACTCTGGTTTACAATACCAACGGCGATAGTGTATATTCGGTAACGCACAGATGATATTCGGTAACGCACAGATGATATTTACGGGGTCGGCCCGGTGTTTACCGGGCCCGATGTTTCCCCGTCCCGATGTTTACCAACCATTGTTCCCCCGTACCGATGTTTCCTCGTACCGATGCTACCCCGTCCCGATGCTTCCCCGTCCCGCTGTTCCCCCGTACCGATGTTCCCCCGTTCCGCTGTTCCCCAGGCCCGCTGTTTCCCTGTACCATCATGATGATGATTATGTAAATCCAGAGTCTATTCCATCACATCGGGGTCTCAAACGTATACAGGCAACTATTTCTAGATGTCTTTTAGGGTGGTCGTAATGTAATTGTCATGCTAGAAAATCGGCACGGGGAAACATCGGTACGGGGAAACAGCGGGACTGGGAAACATCGGTACAGGGAAACAGCGGGACGGGGAAGCATCGGGACGGGGAAACATCGGTACAGGGGGAACAGCGGTACGGGGGAACAAAGGTTGGGAAACATCGGGACGGGGAAACATCGGGCCTGGTAAACACCGGTACGGCCCCGATATTTATATCTAAACACTCGAGAGTGTGAAAGGATCATTCAGTAACATCCCAATATATGCATAGGTGACGAGAGGGAGGGTTTATTTAAGTTTTAAAAGGCGAGAAATTAGAATTTACAAAACTCTTATAAAGTTAATATTAAAACGAACACAAATGCATTTTAAGGTAACAAAAAGTCCAAACCAAAAATGACCCAGTGCCAGCAAACAATGGACGTGCAGGATCGTTCCTTCAGTCAAAAGATCTCCGGAGTCATGGCCACAATGAGAGAAGAGCTCGGGGTATTGTCGACGACGTTGGAGAGTAACAAAAGCCTTGTCAACCAGAGGAAGGTCTCACTTGAATCCTTACAGGCAGATCTGATCACATATTTCAGCGAAAATAAAGAGTTACGGTACGTATACATATATATTCTAGCCATATGTTTATGGAGTGCACATTATTGTATCTTAAACCACGGAAGTTTAAAAGTCGTGGTTCCACGATGTCACTACGTCTCCGGTCCGGACTAGCATGCGAAGGATTAAGACAAATAATTGTTTATGCGTTTCAATTTCTATAACAGTTATAATATGGTCGTCCGTTAAACTAAACCATCAATTGCAAATATGCTTATTTTAATTAAAGAGGTGTCGACCACATTTTTAGAGCGTTTTCAAACAAGCTATATAAAGTACCGGCAGTAAATTTATCATTCTGGTGACAAACGTTGCGTCTATAGGATGGTACAATTTGATCACTGAGTAGCCTACATTGAACTTAAGCCACAATCGTTTAACGTCCTCTAAGACATACGGTTTATGGGTGGTAATAGTTGTATTTTTTTTTTAATTCCGTAAGTGAGATGCAGCATAGATGGTTTTTGAAAAAAAACAAATCTCTTACAATCAAAGATACTGCTAGACTTTAATGGCACTTTTCACATTGTATTTTGGAGTGACGTTTCTCCTCTTTTTAAGGATTAACAACAATAAAATGCTAAAGGAAAACGCCGAGTTAGTAGCAGGTCAACATAAGGAGATATGTGCATTGAAGGAACTGATAGAGCTTCTCAATAAAGAGAAAACTGGTAAAATGTATTTTTCATGTCATTTGCAATCAAACTGTCATTTTATATTATTGCTTTGTCCGGATAATACCGGGGAAAGTATTCTTGAAATGCTTGTGATGATTGTGATGCTAAAAAAACAATGGGAATGGTAGGGAATTGAAATTGCTCATTCAATTTTTGTGACTTCAGTGTTTAAAGCATTCGACAATCGTTTCATAATATACTTCTACGTGATTTACATTTCCCTTTTCTGCACATTTTAAGGACAAATCATACAGCACAGAAAAGCGTTGGGTTTGTGTTTTGAGGTCATCAGACCCACTCATGTTTTTTCTTTTTTAAATGGGGGTTGGGCGTTCATGTGAGACATGAAGGCGAATCTGATGAAATAGTCAGTAAACTGTATCGAAATTGTTTAATTATGAGAATTCTGCTTTTTTTACTAATTCTTCTAGTGACAATATCAAAGTGTGTCAACGCAAAACTATTACCGGCGCGAAGTCTTCAAAATGGCTACCCAAAAATATGAGTTACTTTTATCAACTCTATGTACGTCATCAAACAACTTTGCTGTCTGGCCAATTTAATTGCTTGTGATTATCAGCGTGTAGTTCTTTTTAACAAAACACAATTAGCTGTAGGGTCAATTAGAGATTTGTTTCAAGTCCAAGCCAAGACACGAAAACAATTCTCATTTTTCATTTGTACTAATTGATTAATTACGGTCGCCAAAACAAACTCAATAGCAATCATAGTGCATCATATGTCTAGTTCAATATATTTCAGAACTACAAAAACAGTTAAATCTTGTAAAATATTCCAAGTCTGTGAGAGAATTCAAACTAGAATGAAGAGTTAAGGAGTAAATCTTAGGGGTAAGAATATCTAAACGTTGACTTTCGCTCTTGTGGTAAGAATATCTAAACGTTGCGTTGACTTTCGCTGTCGGAGTAAGAATATCCAAACGCTGTGTTTCGCTGTCGAGGTAAGAATATCTAAAAGTTGCCTTTCGATCTCGCGGCATAAGAAAGTATAAACGTTGACTTTCGCCGTCGGGGTGGAAATATCCAAACTTTATCTTTCACTGTCGAGGTAAGATATATCTAAATATTGCCTTACCGCTTTCGCGGTAAGAATATCTAAACGTGGACTTTCGCTGTCAGAGTAAAAATATCCAAACGCTGTCTTTCGCTGTCGAGGTAAGAATATCTAAAAGTTGCCTTTCGATCTCGCGGTATAAGAATAAATATTAAAACGTTGACTTTCGCTGTCGGGGTAAGAATATTCAAGCGTTGTCTTTTGCTCTCGAGGTAAGAATATCTTAAATGTTGCCTTTCGCTGTCGCGATAAGAATATCTACATGTTGCCTTTCGCTGTCGGCTCGCAGTAAAATATATAAACGTTGACTATCGCTGTCGCGGTAAGAAAATCTAAATGTTGCCTTTGCTGTCGACTCGCATTAAACATATATAAACGTTGACTTTCGCTGTCACGGTAAAAATATCGAAAGCTTGAGGATTGACATTTGTTGTCGCGGTAAGAATATCTAAACGTTGACTTTCGCTGTTGCAAATTGACACAGAAACCGTTCACGCGGTGAAGAATATCGTCTAACCAATTTTTTTATGAAGAGTTTGTTTAACCAAACATCGTTGATAATCACATTGCTTGATTATCGTACAGTAAATGTACACATTCAAAATTACTTTTTAGAGAATGGATCGTTGTGTTGCTTAGCAATTCGTCATACATTGGTAAAAAATGTAGGCATACAGTTATTTTTTCTGATTGTAGATAATCACAAACTTATGGAAAATCAAAAACTCGAAAGTGAGAAAACAAAGAGGGATTTGGAAGCCTTGAAAATCACATACGGTAAGTCAAATGTATTCTAAAGAAGTATACTGCGCCCAATAAGAAATAACTTGCATTAGTGTTTTTGAAAATTCTAGAGGTTGTTTTGTTATTTTCTGTAATTTATTTTTAGATGAGTTGCTGTCCAAATTCCGCCATCAGACGATCGAGTTCGCCGCCAAAAAGATTCAACAGAAGGCTAATTCTCAACAAATCAAACTATTAACGGTATTTAAAAATAGTTTTTCAGACAAATCGGGAGTTTTTAAGACTTTTAATATGATGTTTATCTTAAAGACTTTCTTGCACTCCGTTATTTAAAAGAAAATTCGGCAATTTCGAAATATAACGTGGTTGATTTGGTTTCTTGGTGTCAGCTGACACAAATTAAGGGCTTCAAGAGTGTTCCTGTGGGAGACTGCGTGGTCAAGTACCGCCGGACGCCAGTTAGACTTCGTCCTGCGGGCACCGCACACTGAAGTTTTCCACTCCTCTCAGAAGGGTTTTAGCATGAACTATACATAACACAGTTCTATATGTTTTAGTTGTGAAAGAGAATGCGAGTGTGAATAGAACCTCGGGTGTTATGTTTACAGAACGGCTTCCGGAGTTGGTGATAATTTTAAAAATAGTTTTACAGTTGACGACGTTGTACTTGATAAAGTACTGCCTATTCGCTGTCCTATTATATTTAAATTTGAATCATTGTCCTTGGTATGGTCTGTTTGGATATCTCTATAAAACTCACATGGCCCATCCATCTAAACCAACTTTGACCGTGTTTACTAGACACGCGATGGTCCTACGACACTATGGTCCTACGGCATCATAGCCCTACAATGACGATAAAACGACAACATGGTCCTACGAAAAGTTGGTCCTACGATTGCGATAAAACGACATCATGGTCCTACGATACGAATAAAACGACATCATAGTCCTACGATTCGAATAAAACGACATGATGGTCCTACGATTGTGATAAAACGATATCATAGTCCCACGATTGCTAAAAACAATCGTAGGACTAGGATGTCGTAGGACCATGATGACGTAGGACCATATGGTGTCGTGGGACCATGATGGCGTGGAACCATCATGTTGCACCCAAATGAAATCTAAAATATTCGGTATCGAATGGTGAATGCATATTTCCATCTCATATTCATAACAGAACAGAGTGAAACAGCTACAGAAGGAGACTGGATCTCGTCTAAATTCACCGGACACCAGCAGTAGCCTCAGGCTGCTGGAGAACATCCACAGCGATCTTGCAACACGACTGCTAGACAGTCCAGGGGCGAGTCTCCTTCTGGGCGAGTCACGTTTTGAACAGGAGGACAAAAACTCGAACATCCAAGGGGAAGACGAAGGTAGTTTACAGAGCTTTGATCCGAAGTTGAACATGGAGCTTGATTTGGAACACCAAGACCCCAAGTCTAAACGTGAGCAAGCATTTTTACATGGGAATAAAAATGTCTTTTCCAAGATACCTTTAGACCACTACATTGTACATCTGCATGGCATAGTCTGTGAAAAGAAACTCTACGTCGAGCTGAAATGTAACGAATGCTGGTGTAGGAATGAGAATGCCCGAATTACCTTAAAAATAAAAAAACGCTGACCAATTATTGTCAGTATTACGAGTTCTTCAAAGTTCTAAAAAGACTGACAAAACGGCTACATGGATTTCTTTTAGTATGAATAAGGAGGTCGAACATGGTAAACCGAGTAATCTTAATTCTCCAATATTCCAGAACTACACTGGGAAGAGATAGAAGCGTACTTATCACTCAGTGAAGACCTTCAGACGATGAGGGAGGAACGACGCCGATACCATAACCAGGTGAGTTGTCAGTGCGAATACGTGTATAAGAGAGGCGGACTGTCTTTTTTGTGCACGCGTCTCACATTTTAGGACCCAGGACGACCCTTTTCACTTATATTAAACTGTCACATAATCAGGTAAAAGTGTTCACCGATGGCATGATGAATTAAAACGAAAACAGAAAAAATTCTTATTGCTCGTATTATGTTTTTCAACAAAAGCCGATAAGCATGAAATGTACATGAATGGTAGATATCATTACCTAGTAAAAAGATTGACTTATTACGGCGATTGAGAGGAAGTGGTTATTTCGCAATTTGTTGTTTTTAAGGTTTGTCAGCTACAGATGAAAATTATTTCAAAGGACCAGCGTATACATCAACTCGAAGGCATGATTGGTAGAAATAGACATGTGACAGCACTGCCACGTGACTCGGAAACAGATATTGGTGCCTCAATGGGGAAACACGAGCGACCGGTTTCTAACTTAGACGCGGTTGTTACGTAATAAAGGGACAGTTTTGAAAAATAAAACGAGAATGGAAGTAAACAACGGCGATTCTTTTAGGGTTTATTTCAATCTGCTAGTTAAAAAGCTTGACAAACGTTTCATTTCAAGTTTAATTTTAACTGTTCCTGGCTATGGTTGGACAAAGCAGTTGTTGCGTGAGTTGCCAACGAGCGAAAAAGAATTGTTTCGTAGATGCGAAAAAAAAACTTCAAAAAGATCAGTGGTGCATTTTCATTTAACAATTATCTAAAGGACGAACTGCTACCAGACACCGAATGTTTTAAAACCCGTAAATGAAATTATTTTCAACTCATCACGGTCTTTTCACTGCAACCGAGCTTGAAGCGTTACCCTAACAAAGATAACCTCGCGATAAATAACAATTCTCTCACTTAAAATCCTTGTAATAGTCTCTCAGTGGTCGCTATAATTTCAAGTCATTAAAATACAGGTACATTTGAACAAGTTTCACTTCAATATTTTTGTATAGAGTTTATGGTCATGAAAAGGGTAAGGCTAATGTTTTGAATGCTATTTTGCGTGGTCGATAATCTTCTCAAAATGATAAGAACCAATTTGAGTTTAACTCAAATGTTATCACCCAAATATTTTAGAACTTAATGTGATGTCATCGAAAGACTGGCATTTTGTTGCAGCAAGCTTTGAAAACATCACATTTTTCGGACATTTTCGTCCTCTATGCTTCTTATGACGTATGACGATGGATATGTGCGAGTGTGGGAGCGTATTGTAGTAAAAGCTTTTTCTGATAATTACAAATAACAAAACTGCAAAATTCATTTACAACAGGAATCCCTGGTTCAGATATATTTGGCAATTGTTTGGTTTCAGTCGAACTGAAATTTTGAAGTCATTTGAGAAAAACTGATTTTTCTAATTAACGTTTTCAGCTACAAGATGTCTTTCGATGACGTCACAGAGTTCTTAAATACATAAGGGGTCAGACCACAGTTTTTTGCCTCGTTTCGTACAATGTATTGGAGTGTTGACAAAACTTAATTTTGAGTCTGAATTAATTAAATCATAAATAAAACCCTTTTTAAAGTTGGGGTATGATTTATTTGTTTAAAAAACTACATTTTTGAAGAACAAACAGCTTGCTACCAAAATTACCATGCTAGGAGACATTGACTTCCTGTCTGCAGTACCGTAAGTGAAACGGGGTAGGATCACAGTATTACTGGTAGCGGGAAAAGGAGGTGAATACGGTATATAATTTATTGAAGTTTAAAAGTACACTATGTTAGATCTTGTCAGGCAAGGGACAGATAGTTTTCGGGTCTAGGGGTTTGGGTTTGGCAAGACAGTTGGCTTGAAATTTGACAAAGTTGCCATTTTTTGACTGATTTTACACTAGTACATGGACCCTTGTTCATGGGTCCTCCTCAAATAAAAAAATCTTTCAGACATGGTTTCATTAGAAAAACACAAATTTTATTTCAGTTCAGTGTGTGTAGCCTGTGACAGAGCATCAAAGAAAACCACTAGTTGCGGCACCGCGGAAAAGCCTGGAAACCGTTTGATCCCTTATTCAACATAAAAAGAAAACTGAAATTGGTTTCTATATCATAATGATAACATCACAAACCATCCTAAAGAGCATTCACATATTTTGGAATGGTGATTTTCAGATGTCGCCCGTATATCTCACCTTTGGTACACATACATAAAGTTCTGCCTACGATGACGTAATCAACGAAAGGCAAAATAGCGGATAACTGGCCGAGTAACAGATAAGGGCCCCCTTGCGAAAAAAATAGTTAGAATCTAACTAGATTCTAACTAGAATCTAGTTAGATTCTAACTGAAAGTGAGAAAACTGGAGTTAGATTAAAGTTAGATTTTGTTTAAAGCAAATTTGTTTATTGAATGAGTTAGATTTTCAAGTCTTTATTACATAAAAGTGAGAATCAAGTTAGAATGTGAACTTATAATAAGTCTGAGTTAGAATTCGGTTAGCTTTTTGTACTTAAGATATTTTTGAGAACAGCATGATAAGCTTGGAGTTAGATTTAAGTTAGCTTTTTCGTAATTTGATATTTAGTGGGTCAAGAATGTCATCACTGACATCCTGTTCACCCCATTTAAAATTTCAACCGTCACTGGTCAAAGCTTAGACGACCAGAGTCATCTCTAGGCAAATCTTCACAGGCGCCAGCCTAGAGACGACCAACCACGCTAACCCTACAAAAACCTTAAAAAGTTTCTCAAATTTTTTATATGACATCGATGGATTAGCTTGCCTACCTTGATTTTTTATGAAACCCCAACATTCCATCTTCCATTGGAACCCATTATTTACAACTGTACATAGCGTTATATTTATGAAAACTACCTAAATTGAAGAGAACTAATTGGCTTGTCTGTAAACACGACCGCCATCTTGGAATTCTGGGAAACGTAGTCTAGCACTCTAATTTCAAATTACCATGTATAACAAGAATTAATAAAAAAAGCTAATAAATGCATTTATTTATTTCAAAATCCCATTAAAATGAATAACAATTTGGGTAAAAATGTCACATTTCCTGAAAATGTGACCACGTGTTTTAGGTCAAAGGCTAAGTGACTAATCATTTGATTGACAGATTGAATCTAGTGTAGCGGGAAATTTATCGTACGTGGAAAGTGCAGTTTAAAAACCATGTCGTAAGTCGCTTTTGTATTTGTCCAACGAGCTATAAATGTGTTCTGTGGAAAGAGGAAGTGTAGTTCTATCGTGTGGAGTAAAACTTGTAAGGATTTCTTCAGTTTATGGTGAGTTATGACTAAGTGAGCCCATAGCTCTGGGAAACGGGGTCTACAATTTTAGCCACATGGCGGAAGTTGGGATGTTTTTGCTGTAAGGTGAGTTATCGCATAAAACTGTGGATTTTATGTGACTTATCGCATAGTCAAAGCTGTGTCTTGAATGGAAGTTAGGGGTAAAAGTCAGAGAAAGGGACGTGTTATGTGAGTATTGGTCTTAGATTTTTGAATTCATATCTTGCTACTATTGTCAAGGTTAGCTCAGTCAACAAATAGGCAACGTTCATACACTATGTCTTAACCGATTATAACAGAAAGTCACGATCCTATACATCATGAGGATATATAAGTTAGCAGTTGAGGGTGAGCTAGGATAACATATGAGGGTCTAAATTGCTATTATCCAGAATCGAGGTCTTCACAGACTTGTGGATATGATCAGTCTAACTACCCCTGTAATCTGTGCACACTGAGTTAAAAAGCATTTCTTTTTGTTCGTATAGTATAGTCCCGGGAGTATAGTATGATTCTGTTATATGCCTATACCATTATCCGAACAATAAAGAAATACCAGCTGTCATGGTTTCCAGGTCGAATATTTCACTTGAACTTATTGTGCCTCAGAGGGTTCGTGTATCGATTTTAATTACTAGTCCTAGGGTTCGGCAATCAAATTGTCAAACAAAGAAACAAAATGTTCAGAAAAGTCACCAACGTACGTAGGGTTTCTAGATTTTGAATGATGGGTTAGATATGCGACACAATATGGCTGCAGATCATTTCTGTAAAGAAAAGTTATACCGAGAACTATTTTTGATATTTTCGAAACAAGGTCAAAAGTCTTGATGTAAACCTTGAAGACAAGACCAGCAAAGCCCTACCATCTGTTTTTTCAAGGTAAAAATGCATGTTGTTAAAAAGTTGTCATGTTCTTAGCAGAAACAACTAGTTTTCATCAACAAATTGACGTAACCTTGAAGGAAACCTTTTTTTAATAATCGCAACATCATTATAATCAGTAGTTTTTCTTAAAGCCATTGGTCCTTAGAAGAGTCAATCAGATCATTGAATTATATAGGTATGATAAACATGCTCAGAGAGTCTGTTTATGTATTCCAGATTATGTAGTCGCCTTTGTTCTGAAGAACGAAGAGTCAAAGAGAAGTTGGAAATTGAACAGAACACAAGAAAGCAAGATGTCCGAATTTTGTGATTTTTTGTATTGCATTATTTTATTCAAGTAATAGACTTTTTATTTGCCACAATAATCTTGTTTTGTTTTTTTCAACTAGTAAGAAAACTAAGCTCAGTAACAATTCTAACTAGTTAGAAAAATATCTAAAATTCTATCTGGTTAGAAAAAATATTTCACAATTCTAACTAGTTAGAAAAAATCATTTTAAAAATCTAACTAGTTAGAATTGTGAGATATCTTTTCTAACTGGTTAGGTGCGGGTTAGATTCAAGTTAGATTCTAGTTAGAATATGTAAATCGGTTAGATTATTTTTCTAACTAATTTAAATGGCATCTTAATTGGTTAGAATCCAACTAGATTCTAACTAGAATCTAGTTAGATTCTCACTCAAAAATCGGTTAGATTTCCAATAGGCTTTTTCATAAGGGGGGATTTGACGAAATGCCGATAAATGGACTTTAACATTTATAAGACATTTACTTATGCGCACGTACGTTTTACTTATATTTGGACGTTGAGTGACCATTTTATGGTGATAGTTATGAGTAATTTTGATTACCTCATCTATAAGTACTATAAGAATATCAAATACTTCGGCTTATCGAGCAGCAATATTTCAACTGTACAACTAGTCTCTCTCACAGCCCATCTCGAACGAGGTTTGTTCTCCCTGCGCGATAATCGAGTCTCGCTAAGTATATGTTGATTACGTCACTCCGCTTAAACACAGTCTCCTACTTTCGGTAAAAAAACGGAAGACTCCTTGCAATTGATACAGTCCCTCGACCTGAGTCGAAGGGGCTGAAGTTCAGTCTACTGTACAACGTACTGCTTCTAGTTCTAAATCTGAATTTTTTTTAATTGAAACTGTAATAACATTTATAATACCAAATACAAATAATTACAACAATGATCAAGTTATATGCAAGAAAAATCTCAAATGTATTAGTAAAGGCATCCCTAAATGCCGAAGCCGCTGTCTAGGGTAAACCTGTTTAAACAATACAATAATTTATAGTTTAATGGAATAATTAATAAAAATAAAATGTAGTTCTTAAATCTCAGACAACACTTTTGTGACGTCTTCAATGAACATGTGCATTGAGCTGAGCGCCATTATTGACACATTTTAAAAACACTACATTAAGTTACATGAAGAATGTCTTTTCATGAAATCCCTGGGGATTGAATTCACATGTTGTAGGGACCAGGTCGGTATTTTCACCCGAGAGATTGAACGTTATTACATAGTCAATTTGTTCCTAACTTTCAGGAGACAATGGACACATTGTTGTGCAAGACACCATCATCATAAAAAAATAACAAAGGCACGAACATGTAAACTGAAACTTCATTCCCTTCTTAATGCTCGTTTTATGTTTTTCAACACAATAAATATCTCCTTTCGTACAGTCTTGTTGAGAAGTCCGTAAATCAGAGGATTGAGAAAATTTGACGTATTGTACAGAAGTATAGAAACAAATTCAACTTC
>JAOXYC010203907.1:0-11596 GCA_028565715.1 Phoronis pallida
AAACTACCGTGAACACTGATTTCAAACACAAGATATAATATACACAGCTGCTCACTACATAATACAGGATACAAATGACAATGTGATGTGACATCAAGTCAACACGCTAGTATCTGAACACTTTGGAAAAATCACCTTTTCTCAAAAATTTCAACTTCTTTCTTTTTTGAATAAGATCAGAAAGTTGCCAAACATTTCTGGAGCAAGAATTTACAAAGAGAAGCAATTTCAGGAAGCGGAGGTGGGGGGGGTCGTGTGTGTAATGCAACATCTTTTAAAGAACAGTTTCCTTACCTTGACTTTAACTTCGGCTCTCTTACTCGATTCAAACGCGGTCGAAAAAGGATCAAAAGAGTTATCTATAATTGAAACAATGTCGTTATGTCAAACTTCAATAAACAAAAAATTGATTTTCATGAGAAGATTTATTCCTAATCGTTTCACCTAAAAACTTGTGAGTCCAGGTGGCGCGGTGTTGCGATCGAGGAGTATTGACATGCAGTGAGTGATATCATTTTCTTACAACAAATCATGGTCAAAATGCAAGTTTCTAGTGACTTTTTGTGATCGTCACTATATTTTGTAACCGTATCAGTATCACTAGAGATACAGATCTGTAATATCATTTTATGTGTACAGACTGTACCGTATAAACACGAAGGCTTGAGAACATATCCACATGCACCATTGTTCTTGAACATGCCGAGATAGGCATGCATTTCTTTACTCATCGTCTGGAAGTTCAATGCCACTGAAAAGAAAAAAAGGAATATTGTTATTTATTGTTATTGTTATTGTTATTTATTATTATTATCACCAATAAAATACAAGGCAATTCAATATTATACACGTATCAATTGGTGTGGTGATCAACTAAAGGTTTTTAAAAACCGCTATCAAGCTGATCAACCAACAATAGAATAATGGAAGAATATCAATTGCATCGAAAGAACAAAAGGTTATAAATAATTACAATTCAATAAAATAAAACAAAGACTAAAAGGTGAAAATATATACAATACATAGCCAGAGTACTACAAAAGGAAGAATTATAATCAAAGCAAGTGAATGAGACACAGATGATAGTCACATTAAAGCATTACATGGGTCTTTTTTTCTTTTTCTTCTTCAACAAATTAATTACCCTCAGATAACAAAACAGTTACCTATTTGAGCGCCAATAGTCCACATTGGCATTGGATCATAGTTACTGGAGTCTTGTGCAAGAGCGCTTGGATAAATTCTCACCAACTGTCTTCTTGTATGGGCTAAGAGGTCGTGCCGTTGCTTCTCAAGAAATGTTGTGGCTTTGTCAATGCTCAAGGAACAATTTTGGAAGACAGTTTCTGTATAATGAGAAAATGTCATCACTGATCCAATATTTATATTTTAAGCTGAAATAAATGCACAAAAATGTATATACGAGTTCGGATGTTTTCTGGTTAACACTAGGAACCATATGATGCTCGAGAAAAATTCAAATTTGACAAAAAACTTACGGTTAAGTTTTGAATCGGAAAAAGATTTGAATTTGGTCGACTCGGCATAATTCACAAGATGGGACAGTTCTCGCGAGACCTTTCTACTCTTTTCTTCAGCGTCTTCGTCGTTTTCTTTTTTTGCCTATGATTAAGATAATAAAAGCATGTAATATATATGAATTGTGATGACTGATCAATTCTGGCGTTATCGTTGAATACAAGTGTCACGTCTCGAGAATGCATATTGATCAAACTGATTTGGTGGCAACGTACATTGTTTTACGGCAAATCGGGTAAGCCTTACTCGAAGTATTGAAATAGTAATGAAGTGGAGTGTAGACAATACCTTGATAAGGATTTTTCCTTTAAGGTCTTCGGGAGATGGAAGGTCGGTAAACTGCCTGTCAATGGGACCATCTAACAGCATGCTTCCGAGAATGGTCTTCAGATATGTTGCCAGAGTCTTTTGCTGATCTAGGGACAGGTGGTTTTCCAGTGACAATATCATAGGGTAGCTGGAAGGAAGAGATATACCGGTGAAAGAACGTAAGGTGTCTTGTGTTTTAATGTTGCTATGGTTTAAACAATGGCGAATATTGTAACTGGTAGTGGTTAATTCTCAACGGTTATTGTTTAAGAGTATCTAGAAAGGAAAAAGGGTGAGGGATGCCATTTTTATTGTGTTAATACCAGCTTTAAGAGGATAACGTACAATATCTCTATACTTCAAAACCAGTACTTATCTCACAGCCCCATGGTTATAGAACGAGTGGCCTATGGAAAACAAAGCAGCAATGCTTATTTACGGCTGTGATACTTAGAATACATTATAGAGGAAAACTCAATATTTACTCAGATGCTTCGAATGCGTATTTCTTGATGACTTGAATGACTTCCTCTGCTCTAATCTTAGACGTCAACGTGTGGCCGTGGTAGATGATCGGATCTCCATCAGGGCCGTCCCATAAGTCAACTATAACAAGAGAAAGGAACTTGCTGGACACGTTTCTTTTACATAACTCGAGTCGTGTTGCATCCAATTTTGGCCATATCAAGTAATTAGCATTCCTACTCTTTCATGACCAGTAAATTAAAAATTCGTGTATCAACAATAATTGCTTTAATTCAAAAGTCCTTGAGACAAGAGCACAACATCTTTCGACAAATTGTTATTTGGGGTATTGGATTGTTTCTAATATACCATAATTGGATGACTGAAAGATAATACTATGTTAGTTATGATGAGAATTGTGAAAAGAGCTAGTTCAACTAATTTTTATAAAGAATAGAAATGTTCTGTTCAGCGTGTTGCAGATGAATACGACTTCAAATTGTGTCGCTTACGTTCTAAACAACGACAACCGGTTTTGAGTGCGTTGATGTAAGCAATGACACTGCTCTCGCCTATCAGCTGGTCGGCCATGAGGTATCTGAAAGCGAAATAGAAATGTTTGACCGACCTTTCCAAAATGCACACGTGCTTCCATTTTTATGACAGAAGAGATGGGACTTGTGTTTTGTGGGGAAACTTCTTCCACTCTGAATAGCAGGTCAAAATAGCTTGTGCCACATAAACAGTAGTTTAGGAAGTTTTTTTAATAAGGAAACATTGTATGTTTTTAAAACATTGTACACGTGTAAAACGATCATATATTTTCTAAATGATTTATATAGATTTGAAATGAAATAGCGATTCGAGGTCGGTTGGAATGTATGTTCAGTGTCAATGTTAAACCATCATCTTAGGTCTTCAGAATATGTCCGCTAATGATGGCGATTTAAAAAGCTCACGTGTTATGAGAAGAGCTGATGAAATATCTACTAATAGGTTGCGTCATATCCTGATGTACTTTGTTGGCAGCCATGTTGAATATACAATGCTCTTCACTTGTCATGAAAATATTGAAACCTACAGATTAAACTAGAGGTTGAATATGAAGGGAGGTAATGCAATCCTAATGTACAGGGCCTAGTAAGACGGACAAAATGTGGGGTTCTTGTTTGTTCGCCATCTCGCAGTCCCAATGCATTAACATTAACATTAATAAAGAGTTCTTGGTTTTAAAAATTTCAATATTTCAAAGACAGCTGTAGAACTAAATGAAAAAGAGTAATGAATTAGCTCTTTTTGATCTGAAAGTCATTTTAATCATCGCTTGAATGCTGTCTGAAATGGAACACAATAAGAGAAGTAAGGCAACTTTCTGAGCATTTACAAACTAACTGTATTTGAAAACATAGAGTATAGACATAAACACGTACCATCCTTGCCTAATAACCCTAGTTGCAGCATGTCTGGACAGACTTCATACTCTTTGATTATTTCTTGCGCTTGCTTCAATGTACCGTCAGTCTCGTGCTGTTCGTTCACCATGAATGTTCGAAGCTGATTGGCTGACAATGTCATTGTTTTTGCGCTGCCATACCTTGGAAACCGGAACGTGGATACTTTTAGATTTGGATTTATGGTGCATTGTACAAATAGAATTGTACTAATGAACTTAGTACATGTTCTTCGAAATATCACTACCACCTTTTTCGTTTTCAACCGTTTCCGTAGTTTTTGAAAGCACTTGGACATTTGATCTATAAAGACTACAGAATCTGACTGATTTACAGTATGTGTAAAGAATTTTCTTTTCTTAATAAACTCGTAATTTTTAGATTCCTCAGGACTTTCGTTGTATAATCAAGTTCTACGTTGCTTACACACAATAAATAATGTAGAAAAAGTCCAAAACTAAACTGAAGAATGCTGTGATCTCTTGAGATTCAATTTCTGTTGTAACGAAATAGTGAATGAAGAAATAAAACAGATGTAAACAGCAAAATGGAATGAATGTGCTGTTGTAGTGAGTTTGACTTACTTTCGGATAAGGTGTTCCAGCTCTGGTCGCGTACTAATTTGCTCATAAAACGAAAAGAATTCATTCATGTCCAAGACTTGTTCGCCATCTTTAGTTTTATTGCTGTTATCTGAATTTGCTTTCTGGAATAAAATCCAAATGTCTGACTCGTGTAATTATAATACTTAAAGACCCATGTTCGCTCTCTAAGGTCTAAAAAACACATTTTGGGTTTTTTTGGTGGGTCAGGATTGCATTCATGATGTTATGACCTTTGAGTAGAGCCAAACTAATAAGAAGTCCGTCGAGTTTTAGTGATTTAATGCCAAACCGCCGATTCCTTGTTCGTGCCTGTCATTCAGACGGCTTGATTGTTATTCGGGCGGCAGCACGAATAACAATCTGGGGTGGTTGGCATTAAATCACAACTATACGAGGGATTTTCGAGATGTTTGTCTCAACTCAAAGTTCATAACTTCGTGAAGCCATTTCTGACCCAAGAGAACTCCCAAATTGTGTTTCTAAACCTTGGCACACCCTGAAACCGGTTGTGTTACTTTAATAACGTTCTTTTTCATAGTCTGAATTGAAATAGATGAAAGTTTGACAGTTGATGCAAACAAATTCTACTTACTTTGAATATCCGTTTTTTCCACGTTTTATTGACTCGTACACCAAGTGTCAGCATAAGCTCCCAAACTTCATCAAATGTAAGAACGCTGTCACAGTTTTTGTCCGCCTCCATGAATGCATTACGAACCCAGCTGAAGAAGATTGATTTTATTAAACGTCTTATTTTAAGATACTGAATATACTGAACCATTCCAAAGCTCATGGTAACGTGAGTCGTGGTCCAGTGTTCTGTTTCCATTACACTGCGCGCAGTCCCCATTCTATGAAATAGTGTAACAGGATACTAGCAGAGATGATGGATGCAAATCAAATGTATCCATTAATATTGAAAAGATAGAAAAACTCGGAACTCAGCTGGGAATCGAACCCAGGACTCCCTGATAGCCGGTCAGATGCTCTTCCTCCTGTATTTTCAAAGTCTTTAAACCACTTTTATCCAGTGGTAACGTCCACCATAACCAAGCATTACTAGTACAAACTAACGACCATTGACTTGAAAGGTAAAAACTCAACTTAGTGAACTACGAGCACTTCTCGTTCGAAAAATCATCACTATTTCAATATTTATGCCTTTCTATGCACATTTACATTGGGAAAAACGAGTAATTAATAATGTCGAATATAATTCTTTCAAATTGTCTTTGGCTTATCAATGTTAGTAAAGCTTGAATAAAAACAACAAATAACGTGACATGTTTCAGTGTCCTCCACCATTCTCACGAGTCAAACATTGTACGTTTGAGAACGGTGGAAGACACCGAAACATGTCACGTTTAAAAAGTAATTAATAAGATTTTTTTTCAGTTTTTTTAATAATGTGGTTAGCGAGTTACGGACAGTTAGCGTAAACGTTTTCGATTTTTGTTTGATTTAGTTTCATGAAGTTTTCAAATAATCCATAGTGAATGATTGTATGTAAGGTCAGGTCCGCTTTTCAGGGAGATTGTCACTCTAGACGACAGTCTGCTCCTTCTGTTGGCTGTTGCTCCTTGATCGTAATCTTTCAAGCTAAAAACAAAGAATCTTGCGTTATCACACAACTTCACATGGCGTCACGAGGTAAGCAAAAGCAAAGTTTTTCAATTCAGCCATTTTGGATTTTCGTATGTGGCCGCTAATTAAAATGTCCATTCATTTATTTACCTTGATGGCAAACATATTCGATTTCAGAAATTTTTTTTTTTAGTTTTTCGATTGGCATTCTATTTTCGATTTAGGCCCAGGTTACAAGTCCTCGTCTTGGATTACTTGACTCAGTCTGAAATGCAATGTTTCCCAGGGGGCACTGCTTAAGGATTTTTGTCTTTTGAACGTTTTTTTAAACACATTTTCTCGAATTCGATTCGAGGAAATTAAGTATGTAAAAAAGTCCAAGTCGTGATCTTTTTGTTCAGTTCGATATACTCGCACGAAAAACAACTCTTTATACACGAAAGCAATCAGAATTTTAAACTAAGAGGATCTTGACAAATCTCGTTTGAAACGATAATTACACTTTATTTGTAATAGTTGTTCCATCTATTCACTTTAGTGTCCCGTTGTCACAGTTAATGCTGATTCAGATCTAAAAGATATAGAGTCTCCCAACGTTTCGTCTCTACAAGAAAAATGAAAACGTTGACTTGGAATGCGTTTCCTGATGGTATTCGAGGAAAAAATTCTTTGCTTAGTATTATAATAATCAAACATACATTCCACCTTGTATTATTTATTGACATTGGGAATAATAAATAATCGGTGTTGTTCAGAAATGCTTCACATCATACCTTCACCAACGTATTCAGTCAGTTGTGATTGGCGACGTGGCATCCCAGCCTACCGTATTAAAAAATGGTTCTACATTCGCATGGTTTCCTTGATTGTTTTTTAATTCTGATGTTTATTATCTAGTCTATTTTTCATTGGGAAGCGCAAAAAGGGCGCTATACAAGGGAGGTTTTTTATTGTGAGTATGTTGAGGTAGGTGATATTGACGCTGATGGTGCTGATGACATGCCGGCATCTACATCAAACAATTAAAGTACTTGAAATGAAATGGAGTTAGATTGAGTCGAATACTGGAAAAAAAAGTTCTTATATAAAAAATTTTCACACCCCACATTTCTGATTATCCTATTTTACGTTAAATAATTCTTAAGTAAGAAACATATCTTAAACAACGTACAATACATAATCATCAAACGTCAACACACCATCTTCTTTTATGAATCCTGATAACCTCACCACAGGATGTTTCGACAATGTCGTTCTACAAAGGAGAACATTGTTAGAACTGTTAGGGAAAGTGTGGCATGTTATTTTTCTTGTGGATTATTTAGTAGGCTTTCTTAAAATTTGGTATCTTACTTGACATTTGCAATACATATATTGATTTAAGATATTAGTTTGTAGAGAGGGAGATGTAAAACAGCAGTCTTGATACCGAATGTTATTTTGTTCTGTTGTGGAGGACTTACATGTATTTTCCATCTTGGCCCGGGAGATCTAAATGTGTGAGTATACATACATATGCTTAAAATGTGTGAGTATACATACATATGCTTATTTTCTCATAATGGTTGCTACAAAGACCAAAGCCGCTAGCGAGAGTGGTCAAACCGCTAGACTTCAGCAGCTTCCTCGTATGTACGTTTTTATGTGGCATTTTAAACAATTTATTTAACATTCCTTTTCATTTTGATGAAATTAATACTTTCAATGGGTCTTAGCTAAAATAACGCCAGTCTCCATTTATCGAATCCAAGTTCACCTTCTGAGTAGACAGCAGATGATGATTAGTATTGTCAAAACACTTACTTCCTTTCCGTGATTTCAGTCGTCGTAACTTCGGACGGGGCCTCGTCAACAGTCGGTTGTTCGGGTAAATTCTTAATTGTTACCTTCTCACCTTCTCTGTGAAATCAGAAAATGTTAACTTTCGTCGAATTTTCATTTTATAAGAAACAATGCAAAATCAGGTCTCATTATTTTGAAAATATTGCCAAGAATGTCACGAGGTTCACGTTTTGCATAAATTTTCCACATCTCGTAACTTTATTGATCTTTGAATTTATTACCCGAAAGTAATTATAAATTATATAAGAGTTTAGAATAATCAAGTTCATTTTAAAAGTGCTTACCGCATGACGTATTCAAAAGGCGTGTACACATTCATTCACCGGAGAAGTACGAAACAGTAGCTCAACAACTCGGGGGCATATATTCGGAATACCGGAATAGCATGTAGCGATAACAAAGAAAAGATCATGAAATTGGAAAATGAATGATTCGGCGGTTATAAACTTCATGTCAAAAAGCAACAACAATTTTTTTGACAGACGTGTACGCATTCAACGGTCAAATTCTGCAACGTGTTTTACAAGAGCAGGTCAATCAATAGAAACAATAAGATCTGACAGCAACAATATGATGTCATGGCAAAAACATTTTCAACTACTTCACTGTTTTTATGTTAGAAAATATCATCATTATTTGTGTTATGTTTTGTACTTATTTGCCTTTTTGTCCATGAATGTGTACACGCCATTTGTAATTTGTTTATTGCTCCCAAAACGCAGAGAGAAGGGGTGGCATACATGTTGCTACATGTATTTGTGAAGCAACAAATTTTTAGGAGATGAGAGTACCGGGGATTTCCGAAAGATCGCCCCCCTGAAAGAGCGCCCATGGGCAAATTTCCGAAAGACCGCCCGTGGGAGCTCTTTCTTTGGCCAAATCGCCTTTTTTCAAAATTTGAGAACGTTTCTGATAGACTTCTCATGCATCAAAACTTCCGAAACGCCTAAATACTGGTCATTGTTGGGAAAATCGTTTATTTTTTCTATTTTGAGGTCATGACAGGGCCGTTTATCAACTTCGACTCAAGTTCAGAATATGTTGAGACCCTAAAGTCAAGTGAGATTGCTAACGACAATAAAGTAGCATAGCCATGCAAGTATACTTTTTTCAAAAATGGTTCTGTAATGTCGTTTTTAGGAATCACATATGTTTCATCAAAGAAGAGTGTGTTATTAGTCTCAAAAACGCATTTGCAGACACTCCTACCGTCTAATACCTTAAGAAACACAAGTATTGAGTGAAGTTTGTGTTTCCGAAAGAGCGCCCATGTTTTCCGAAAGAGCGCCCAAGGACTCTGATGTGTGCATACTAACTCGATTCTTACCGATCTCGTCTCTGTTTTGCATCACCAAAACAAAGTTTCTGTAAGCTTCTAACCCATACATCCCTTACGCTTACATCATTGGCTACAAGCTCAATGCATCTAGATTGCTGTTTTCCAAAGCACAGTAGTCTTCTTCCCTTTGTGCTGTAGACGATGGAGAGACATTCCTTCTCCTTCGAATTTGAAAAAATTATTTTTGATATTTTGATCAAATCTGTGATGTCATAACTATAAAATTTGCTCTAAACACATTGGAAAAATGCGTTTTTCTCAAATAACTTCAAGATTTGAATTCCAAACAAGAAAATGGCAAAATGTATTCATAGCTAGGATTCTTACATTAAACATATTTGGCAATTTTCTTGTTTGAAATTCAAATCTTGAAATTATTTGAGAAAAATGTATTTTTCCAATGTGTTTAGAGCAAATTTTATAGTATGATATCACAGACTTAATCAAAATATCAAAAATAAATTTTTCAAAAAAATTCTTTTTTCACTAAAATTGATTTTTCTAGCATAATGATAGCACTGTGAACCATCCTAGACATACATTCAAAAATATTTGTCCTGTCCTTTAAGATCCGTCTACATTATCAAACTTTTGTTGCAAACTGACGACCAAAAATCGAGTTTGGTTGAGTTTACATAAAACTCGCTAGCGTAGACCAAACTTCATGCACCTAACATGACCAAACTTGTTTACGAAAGACAATGGTGCCACTTTATCCAAATACTTGAATTCAATTTCTGGTGTTGTGGAGTAGTCTAAAAAACCTTTCGAAGATTTGGGTCCCCGTCTTGAAATTGGATATAATATCTGCAAGTTTCTTCACGACTGCTTTGATGAGTTATTTGCATTAGGTAACTCAACCTGCAGTCTAAAAACGTATTGTCAGCACAGAGCTGATAAGTATATGTGCAATGCATGTGTACCTCGAGATCTTGTGATTTCTTTCCCTTGATGAATCCGGATGTACCTTTTCCAGCTGTAATCTGCCTGATGTCTTGCATGGGTATCTCTGGAATTAACGTATTGACTGTTCAAGAAAGACACGATATGAAAAATCCTCAGCAGTTCCGTTTAGAATCTAAGTCAAATGCTCTCTTTTTATTAAAATGATAAAACTGTTAAAACGCCTTGTACCGGTTATAAATATAATATAATATTACTACACTAGCTTTCGGAACTTGTCCTTCTTCGGGTGAAAAGCATAATGAGTAAATTGCCCGCCAATTGCTGTTATATACGGACCTGTTCATTTTTGGAGGGAGACGCAAGGAAAATAGAGTGTTTTCTTCATTCAGACAATGTTCATATTTTAAGAAGACAATAATGTTTCAGTGTAAAGTGAGTATCCACTGTTCTTATAAACAATTTAAATGTTATGAAATACTTCAGACTTACTTGAAGTACCCCGTGTACATTTGACTATCGGTTGGTTAAACTCCAAAGCAGCGAGGTCATTACTAACGCTTATTTTGATGCTGTCCAATGCCCCCGAAGACGATACAAATTTCTTAAATTCGGATCCCTCTGTTAACAATTCAATATCCTCTCCGGTTCCATCGCTTTCTGAAAGAAGAGCAGGAACGTGCATATGTTACCTTGAGAAGGTGTTTGCTAGTATCACAGATAAATAGAAGAACAGATCTCCAACTTGACTTCGTGAAACAAAGTAAACAAGATGAAATAGGTTCATTTCCGCCCTTGTTTGTATTTCAAACTGGATGTAAAACCATGCGATCTCAAAACCCATTTACGTATGGAACCGATGCAAATACACTGAAATACATGGCGAGACTTACCATTACGGCAAGCATAAGCTGGGAATTTTCTCTTATACTATTAATCTAGGCTAGTATGGACAAAGTTGGAAATGAAGCAAATCGTGGAAATCTTTACAAATGTGGCAAAAACTAAATTATACCAATTTTACAGAAATCGAATTCAAATAAAAATTATATGGCCATTTCTGAGCTCTTATATACTAAAGTAATCACCGGAATCCATTATAAGTCAAACTCAAGATCTCATGGCTGCAGCAGTTCATCAAGGGCGGTTGTGGAAGCCCAAGTTACATGTCGGTCAACAAGTTTATGATTTTATGCATGGAAAAAATCAACTCACGAGTTGCGTCGTTGTCATTCACAAACACGCGAACTAAATCATCATGTAGGTGTACAACATTTGACAATCAAAGCTGTGTAGAAATTCCAGTATTACAATAATTCCAATATTTTGCCCACTTTTATATGCTTCCGGGTTCTTCATTGTGTGTGAAGTTACTCATTTTCTCAAAATATCAGTAGGCCTACAATGTCAGGTATAGTTCAGAGATACAGTATTTAACCAAGGAATTCCGGCATGAACAAAGTCTATCAAACAACTTGTGTATCATTCTTACGGACGGTATCCAAGACCAGATGGCGCTGATCATAGCAACAGCAGCCGTAAACATACCAGAAGTGCCC
>JAOXYC010204129.1:0-11589 GCA_028565715.1 Phoronis pallida
ATCTTAACAGCCACAGTACTACTAGCCACACCATCTTCAATACCCAACGCCTGCGCTTTGACCACTTTACCAAATGCCCCCTGTCCAAGAATCATACCTGTAATGAAACATTGAGGTACCACCAGTTAAAACTGTTCTAATGAAATAAAGGGGAACAAAATTGTTAGTGTACACTGTATATCGGATGTCTAACTAAACTTCTACATGCATTTCCATTTCTCATTGAATTCTAAAACAAAATGTATTATTTGTTTCAGAGCCTGATTAACTGTAAAAAAACTTGTTATAACTCCAAACTGGCTTCGATTGGAAAATGTCTTATTCAAATTGTTTGCAAGTTGGTCACATATTCAAATTATTATTATTATTATCATTGCCCAACAGTATTTTTGTATCCATATTCTCTTTGGAAATTCATCAGAGAATTTTTTCTCAATTTATCCTTACCCAATTTCAGTCGATCCCTCGGAAACTCCCAAGCCTCATCATAAGCCAGACCATCTGTCTGTTCGTCCAGGGGTATATCGGGATTAATCTCGTCTTTACTCGGGAGAAGTAGTGCGCTTGCAGGATGTTTACGATTACGCTTCATCTTGATGTAGAGAATACTGACGACGATTATGAAGACGAGAAGCAGGAGAATTACCCCTGCAACAATGCCCCCTATTGCTGCCGCTGAGAGTGTCTTGTCTATCAGCACCTGACGTTCAGTGGCTGAAACAAACAAAAATTAAATTCTCCCAATCAACATAAACTAAGATTTTTGTCAGATACTTCAAAAGTTTAACTTTTCTTAATATTTCTCAGTGTAAAGTTCTTGTCCATAAGTATTACTGCAAGCACCGAAGTGGAGTGATACTCCCAAGAAGAAATTAACACGGACAACTAAGTTGGAATGATTTGCATGGTAAAACAGGAGTTTATCAAATATGTATAACTATTGCAATGAACTTGCTTTTAAGTATAACACAATGTCTAACAAATGAAAAGTATTAAACATCTTTATTCATTGTCAATTATAACCGGCTTGTACTAAAATAAATCAATTTTGCTGTGTTGTAAGAACCTACCTACTTAATTATGTTTTGGACACTTACCTTTAACAGAGATAGTTGAATTGACCAGTATAACTCCACCTCTGTTAGACACCTGACAGTAATATACACCACTATCGTTCACCTGAACACGACCTATCGTTAACCTACAAAAATTCACATGAAACATACCGTAGGAGTCCAATAAAATAAGACGAAAGTGGGAGACGCAGTCTCTCTAATTGCCGTAATTTTTAGCACGGTCCAGCCATTAAGTAATGTGCCATCATTTGTGCTTCACTAGTTAACAATGGAAGCTCTTACAACGGAGGTCTCTCAAGTGGTGAAATCGAGCGTGTTACCTTTGCCGTAGTCTTGCTGATAATAGGTAGCGGCTGATAATAGGTAGCGGCGAGATGACGATGAAAATTCGTTTCGACGCACTTTCGTCTCACATTTTATTTGACCTCTTCTGCAAATTTCTCATAATTTTCAAAAAATCAACAAAAGACAATAATTGAAAATCACAATTTCTTGATGACAGCCACTTGCTGTCAGTAACATTCCTCATGTGAAAAAGTGCACCATAGCACTACTGATTGGGAGATTGTTTGTATAGCTCAACAAATTCTGGCAGAAATCTTAGGGGTGCATGCCAAGCCTTATGAATATTAAAGTAACACTACCGGTTCCAGGCTGTTCCAAGGTTAAGAAACACAATTTGGGAGTTATATTGGGTTAGAAATAGGTTCACGAAGTTATAACTTTGAGTTGAGACAAACATCTCGAAAATCCCTCGTATATTTGTGATTTAATGCCAACCACTGCAGATTGTTATTCATGCTGCAGCACCAATAACAATCGAGCCGCCTGAATGACAAGCACCAACTAGGAATCAGCGGTTTGGCATTAAATCACTAAAATACGATGGATTTCTTATTAGTTTGGCTCTACTCAAAGGTCATAACATCAAGAATGCAATCCTGACCCACCAAAAAACCCAAAATGTTTTTTAGACCTTAGAGAGCGAACATGGGTCTTTAACTAATCCCATTTTCTGTAATGGTAGGGATCATTTTTAATCATTCATTTCTTAGACATAGGCATGCATTTCTATTGATCATCACTGCTATCATGAACCGCATCCGTTTGCAAAAAAGGTTTTATGTAGTAAGAGCTCTTTACAGGTATCCTTTGCCCTACTTACACTGTGTTCCCGGCAGTCAATTTAAATCCAGGCATGTCTGTACTGACGACAGTTGTACCTTTGAGCCAGATGATCTCAGGTGGAGGAAAACCTTCAGCATCGCATCGTAGGGTGACAGAGTCATCCTCCTTCACATAGAAACTACTGTTTGGCATTATAGAGAACTCAGGAGGGACCACCCCTGAAAAGTACAGATGGATGATGAAGGGGATAATTGTCAATGAAACTTGGTATTGAAACCTTTTTTTATTTGTTAACATCTTTTTATCATCTCAAATCATAATGCAAAGAAATACAATAAATTCAGCCCAGAAAGTGAATCATTACATTATTCAACTCTACAAAGGGCAGATATTTAAAAGCTTTTCAGTAGTCAAACTATTAACTGTTCCACTTAATTTATTACAATTCAATAATTCAAAAATCAATTTTTTCAGTAAAAATGGGTGAAAAAAATATTAAATGTCCTCAGTTGGACTCTCAAATTATAGTCACAAAACTATAGAAACAAACTTTCTTCAACTAAAAAGCAAAGTATCCCCAAATATGACACCAAGTTATTTTAATATTGACATAAACTTACTTTCCACATAGACCACCTTTGTCCACGTGGTGTTGTTCATTCCCGCACTGGCAACACATCTGTACATTCCAGCATGGGAAAGTGTAGTGCTGTTTACTTTCAACTCCACGACACTGGAATAGCTTGTGCTGTAAAAACAAGTCAAAACTTACTACATCTGTACTAAGGTAATTGTTGAGTTAATTTCTTTAAACAACATACAAAGTCAAATCGAGGGCTGAAAACAGCAGACTTATGTGCTGCTTTTTAAAAGCAGCACATAACACTATAATTGTGATTTATTATTTTCTGTTGTTTCTAAACTATTGCTAAATATTTCAGCAAAATCAGTCAGATTGGCAACGACTGATGAGTGATCTGAATGATGTAGTGGGCAACTGATTGCATAAGCACTACAAACATTCTGTGCCTTACCTGTAATAATTGAGTTTTGTCGAGTCAAACTCTATCTCTTCACCTTCAACTACTTTAGACAATTTTGGCAGAGTGTAGGAGTAGGTGTTGGCTCGGCATTTTAGTTCCATTGGGTCTTGTTCTGTGAGTGTCAGTGCTGAACTGTCAAACAAGAATCCTTGGCTGGGGGAAATGTCTAGAAAAGGGTACATGTAACATAAATAGGTTAAAATTGTTATTCAGACAGAATAAGAACGTGCTGGATAGCTCAGTTGGTGGGCATCTGACCGGCAATCAGGGAGACCTGGGTTCGATTCCCAGTTTAGTTCGGATTTTTTCTGCTTTTTCAAATTCATAAATAGGTTGTACCTTGTATTCACTCACCAAGAAATTGAGTTATTTTATCACACAACATCACATTCTTGCGAAAAAGAGTATTAATTTTGTATTTCCTTTCGTTCAGCTAATGATGGGTTCACAAGGTGAAACATCAGTACAGAAAACTAGAGGCATTTTTTTTATTTACCAATGACAATGTTAAAACACAAGTGTTAGAGCCAATTTGATCTTAGTGTTAGCAAAATAATTATTAACCTGTGATATAGACTGGGGCTGATGACATACTGTCACCTTCATCATTTAAACCAATGCAATAGAGGTGTCCATTCTCTTTAGCTGTAAATTTCAGCTTTGAGAGTCCTTGAGTCTCAAAGCCATCCAGTCCCGTAATCGACCTCTTCCCAGAACAACGCTCTCTACAGGTCGGACAGTTTGGTCTTCTGGTGCATGATTCCCACAACCAGGCTATATCAGGTACAGGTAACCCTTGCAGGATTCTACATCGAACTGTATATTCCTTTCCAACATAATAGTAGGGGTGTGAAGGTGGTTTGTTCATCATGACCACGGGTGGCTCTGTAAGTGAAACCATAATGTCAGACTGTTACAAACTGTATTCTTTATACAGTAGAGGTTAAAAGAGATGAGGAGTAATTACCTGTAATTGACCTAATAGTTTTACCACTTTAATAAACAATTTCGTACATGAGACTTTATTTGACTGCATTGCCTTGCTGGAATGCAAGGTTCAGCTGCATAGTATTGAACCAACGTTTGTGCTCCACCAGTTTAGAAAGAGGACAAAATTGGCGATTAAATTAAAACTACTTTTACCTGTTATCAATAAGATTGTTTTCCATTGTTTGCCAGCATGCTAATTGTTCGCAAAACATTTTTGGCGAAAACTTGTTTTGTCCCCCTGGCATGAATTTTATTTAACCTGTTCTGTATCGATCATTTCAGTACATTTTAACTGGTAACGGCTGTAAACCATCTAGAAAACTCCTGCTCATTTAAAAGGGGACACTATTTTACCTGTAAAATGAAGATTAACATGTGTGGTGGCATTTTGGTGAGGGGTCTGTGCAAACAGTCTGTACATGCCAGCATCCGCCTTCTGAGGGACAATAACAGTTAGTAGCACTCTCCTACTATCATTCCTATAAAGAGAAGTAAAGCACAGGTGTATGACTTTTCAGTTAAAAACTACATATTATAATTTTGCCAAATACAAACTGAACTAACTTGTCAAACAGGGTAATACAAAAGAGCTTCTTCATTTGGAAATGTGTTTTCTCATCACCAGCCACATTAACCATTACAACAGTTTGAAAAGCTTTACCATCTAAAACAAGACTAAATTTTATGACAAGCAAATTCCATGTTCCAGATTTGAAAAGATTTTTTTAATAATTATTGTTTAATAGGTGTGAAAAGGGCATTTACAGACAGATAAAAGCTTACTTTGATCTGTACTTATTCTTGTCATGAACCAGTGCTACCCCATCCTTGTACCATGTAAAAATCGGTTTAGGGAATGCTTCATACTCTACCTCCAAGTCTGCCCGACTCGACGAGGCATTGATAAATACATCTTGGTAATCGACTTCAAGTGTTACAAAACTTTTATCTGAAAATAAATTCAAAACTAACATATTGAGATATGATGAATCATAATAAATCTGTTCAACAGGAATTACCAAATTTTGAAAATTTGCTCATAAGCTTTGGGGTGAGATATTCTTTTAATTATTTCTCATACCCTATGACTTTCAATTGAGGCATGGTTGTCCATGTGGACGTTTCAAAAATCATGGATTTCATTCAGTTCAGTTTTTACAGCACTATTGGTTTCTGTTTGTGTGGGTTTTTTGATTGAAAAGATGAATCAGTCATAAACAGTGCCTTTTTTAAAATACACAACAAGGCAAAATGTTGATAAAAGTGAATTTACCAGTTTATTAAGACTTGGCGAGAGCCAAGTGTACAGAATAAAATATTACAATACAATTACAACCCAACTACAATGATACGTTTTAAAACTATCGTGTTTTTCATCATTACATACAATACAATACATATTTAGTAAGCTGGACATTGGGTTGATAGTTGTGGGGTGTTAGTATAGTGGATTGAGGAAACTTCTTTAGAAGCTGGTGATAGCCAGGGAAGGACCCCTGCTGTGTGCAGGATAAGGGTCCATTGTGTGAGTATTGCTGTGTTAACGAGTTGATGAAAGGTATAGCATGAGATCAGTGAGAGAAAAGCAGTGGTAGTGTGCAGTTGAAATAGAGTTCTTCTAAGAAAGAGTACTGTATACAGATAGTAATGAAAAGCCCGATTGCCAGGGTTAAAAACCACAAAACACATTAAAATGTCCACAGTGCAGTTGATGTAAAGAGTTAAAAGCAAGAGTTACAGATAATAATAAATTGGCATAATGCCAGTGGTAAAAAGATGAAGCGCATTAAAATGTCCACTCTAGAGCTGAATAAATACTAAAACAAGTAAAATCCCTAGTTTTTGAAATTAATTTCTGCATCAGATAACACAGACATGACAGCAAAACGAATAGAACCAAAAAAACATCTAGAAATACAACAGAGCCTCGTCACTCTCTCTGTTACAGAATTTTACATTTTTAAATTGGTTCAATTTCTCTTGCCATTCTGTCAGTGTTATTTTTGTGCATTTCATTCTGCACGACCTCTGATGAAGAAATACATTTCAAAAGCTACGGATTTTACTCACTTAAAGATATTGTCTCCTCGTTGGTCCCGATCTGGCATCAAAATTCAAATCAACTAGAGATTTTGTGTTGAAAAAATCTTACTTGCATCTGAGTAAAAATATTCAAAAGAAATCTGCAAAGGGGTGATTTGAGAGCTTTTGAGTCCAATTTTCACGTACTCTTAAGAGTAAGTTAGACTTTTATCGGATAAAAAGCTCTCAAATCACCCCTTACAGATGCAAGTAAGTTATGTTCATCAAAGGACTCATACACAAAATTTCTAGTTGATTTGAATTTGGACTCCAGATCAGGACCAACGAAGAGACAGTATCTTCAAGTATTGATAGTCAGCATCTGAGTGAAGATTTTAATGTATTTTAGAAGGTACAGTGCAGAGAAAGGGAGAGTTAGAGTGAAGACAAACCTGGCAAGAGAGAAGACTAGGGGTGAGGTAAGGTAAGTACAGGCTAAACGAGAAAGAAAAATCATTGACACAGCATTACTTACCATAAACTTTTATTTCATAGTCTTTAGTTGAATTATTTCCATGAGCCCATGATACACATCTATAAATGCCTGTATCTGACTTCCTTGCATTATAAATGTGGAGATCAGTCTTCACTTTGTTATAATAGAAACCATTGGAGGCTAGCGTGGTCTTTTTGGCTACTGTTGCAACAATTCTATTATTGCTTACGCCCTGTGTGTTTCAAAAACATGCAAATTATTATGTTTAAGTATTTTCATAGGTAAGACATAAATTGATAGCTTTGTGGCCGGTTACCATGGCATTACTTACCAAAAACCCTTATTGCATAGTCTGTTCTAACTGAAAGATTCCCTCTAAAATATGCATTTGATGTTTCACATGTATAAAAGCCCGTATCCGACTTCTTAGCATTATAAATGTGTAGATCGGCCTTCAGTTCGTTATAAAAGAAACCATTTGAGGCAACTGCAGTCCTTTTGTATTGGTTTGCAACAATTCGATTATTGCTAACGCCCTGTGTATTAAACAAAAAGCATTATCCAACAACTACCCTTGTTCTCAATTCAAAAATAGATTCCATAAAATTCTCAGCATGAGTGAAACAAGTTACACAGATAATTGTAGCTTTTCTAAACTATTGATGTACATTGATGTTGTGCGGTAAAATGATTTTCAAATTCATGGGGAGTGACAAACAACCTTCTACTGAATTCAACTTCAAAAAGACTAAGAACTCACCAAGGGGGCATTCTATGCTTTTTTTTAAAAATCAAGGAAAGATCAATTTTTAACAATGGATGAAAAATCAATATTAATGTTATTTTTTACTAAAGTAATCTTAAAGTCAAACATGGCTTCCTACACAAATTTAAAGGTAGCCAGGTAAGACTACATATCCTTGTTACCATCTATACAGGTCCCATTGTTTTTTTTGTGACTTCACTGTGTTCAAATGGGTCACATATAAGTTAGGCACATGTACCTAAGTTTCACATTTATATTGACACAGATGGGTGCCCTTTGTATAGGCTTGTTTCTCAGCTCTACGTACTCAATACCACTGTTTATAAAGGTATTTAGACATTTAGTAACAACATTTTTGTATAAAAGTTAGGAAAATCAGTTGGAAACATAACTCTATTACCACATATCTTATTGGCCCACATCAAAAATAAGGTACTTACATCACTGTCAAGTGTCTCTTCAACCCAACGTAAAGTCATCACCTCACTTTTATCAACAATGACGGAACAAGTCAATGTTATATTCTCATAAACATAATACTCTAAACTGTAACTGGTGATTTCTGGAATTGGAGGCTTACTTTGACCTGAAACAGAAAATAAAAAAGTTTTAAAATATATAAATAACAAGAGCTACACAATTGATATGCACCAACGCATTATTTGTCTAACAATGATAAAGATCCAGGTGGTAAAAAGTGATTCTTACAATGAATGGGATGTAATACAACCTTTTATTGGATGAGAATTTGAAAAATCAGAGAACGAGCCTATGAGATGAATTTTCATCTGAGCAGGAATTCACGAGACCGAAGATCAAGAGAATTCCGGCAAATATGAAAATCATCAAAATATGATATGCGATCTGACAATCTCCCCTGTTTTTGTGCATTTATCATATTTACGAACGAACTTGTTTGCGTGTATGTAGGTCACAATCACATAGACCAAATAGTCCAAGAAGATTTTTGAGTCTCAGTGGACATACTTACGCCTGTAATTTAAATGAACATCAGCAGAGGAACGTGATGCATTAAGAGTAGCGATGCACTGCTTTCTCCCAGCAAGTAACTGGGAAGGACTGAGAATAAAAACTCCTTCTTGTTTGGAGAACAGCATTGTTGTACCAAACTTATAAATCTTGCCATCATTGGTGTTACGAAATTGCATACTAGCTTTTGAGTTAGTGAGAAAACATGGTACTTGTGTACGTGTGTTTTGTAACATGGGCGTGAACTTTATTTTTGGTGAAAAGCCGGTGAAAGACTTCAGCAGTTTGATGGGATCTGAAATGCAAAATGTGTAAAAATACTCATTTGTAAATTCCCTTGCAAATCAAGGCATCGTTTTCAATGGGTGGAATTTACGATGCTACACTAGGTTCTGTGTTGTGTGCCAAAATTTGAAGATTCAGTTAGTAGTATTAACAAGGATTATCAACATTATTTAAATTTGCCAGTCAAAATTTAGCCAAAAGCTCTCGTATCCAAAAAGATTGTACAAAATCATCTTAGTTTGTCTCAGAAAAAGAGAAAAAAAATCATACCCAACCCATTTGAACAACGTCACTCATTTTAAGGTATATATTTCCAGTTATTGACTTCTATAATACCATGTTAACACCCTCTAATGATTGGACCATGACATGCACAATCATTTTTTTTTAAATGGTTGAATCACATTGTAAATATATCTTTAAGATCGAAATTTAAGTGATGGATTGCACAGCACTAAAAGGTACCCAATCTTTGCTGAGTAAACACCATAACTATCAATACTTCTAAGTAACTAACCATTAACATATATGTAAATCTGTGAAGCTGAATTCTCATCTTGCACAAAACTGCACGCATATAGCCCAGTGTTGTCTGCTGTCATGTCCCTTATCGTGATTGTACTGACATATTTCTGAATGTCATCACGTAATGTACTATCCGTTGGGATAGCGTCAATAAACTGTAAGTAATAAGGTGAGAATGAGGTTGAAAAGACAGAGAAATTTAGAATGGATCTGGGAATCGAACCCAGGTCTCCTTATTGCCGGTCAGATAAGGTATAGCTAATTGACACTGTGTTGCCGAGCTCAGGGGAAATGGTCAAGTATGAACAGATTTAGACTGAACTCCAGCCCCTTCGACTCAGGTCGAGGGACTGTATCAATCGCAGGGGGTCTTCCGGTTATTTTACCGAAAGTAGAGATAGAGTTACAATGAGTTTAAGCGGAGTGACGTCATCAACGAGACTCGCTTATCGCGCTGTTAGAACAGACCAGCGGTTGAGACGGGCTGTGGGAGAGACTAGTACAGATTGGGTGTCGAAAATGGTTCCCTACATCTACATACAAGAACCCTGCACCAAAATCAGATACACTGCAAAAGAAACTCAGAGCTTGAACAAAACAAACAGGAAAACTTGTATAACGTTGCCTTAGGAAAATTTATCCGTTTCTGCTCAACATGCATGGCTTTTGAACTGTTAGTAGAGAGGGATTCTGACACCAGGGGTTTCGTTAAAGATAGGTAAGAATTTCTAGATGTTCTTTAGAATGGCCGGTAATTTCATTATGATATAAAAAAACTTAAGTTTAGCCAAGTCACAAAAAAAAATCATGCAAAAATTCTATAAATTTCACCAGAACTTGTGACGTCATCCATTTGTAATTCATAGCATTGGATAAATAACTTTTTCTCAAATAATTTCAAAATTTAGTTCCAAACGATATCATATCAAGAAGGGAACCCTATTAAAGATATATTTAGTAGTTTTCTTGTTTGGAATTGAAATTTTTTAAATGATTTGAGAAAAGGTGATTTTTTCAAATGTGTTAATCTACGAATTACAAATCACAGATGTCACAAATTCCAGTGAAATTTATATAAGGATTGTTGCATGAAATTTTTGTGTTTTTTTAGGTAATACTTAAAAGTTTTTATATCTTAATGAAAACATTACCGACCATTCTAGAGAACATCTAGGTGCAGGGTGCCCATCTGTTCATATTCGATCATACTCCTTAAACCAACTGTCACTTGAAAAATTGTGAAGTGGTTCCAGAAATTAGTTATACATACATGCTCCTGGGGATAGGTCCATTTAGTGGGTTGATCCGCAGTACAGGTGATGATCTTGGTTGTTCCCTTGGGGACGTCAATATACGGGTACTTCTCACCCTCCTCATACTGCCCATTAATACTTAACTCGGGGGAGAACGCAACTGTAACATAAAACAAAAGACTTAATGTGCAAGTTCATAGATAATCAAAACTCCAAGTTCTAGAATTTTGTTTTTGGTGCCACAATTTATTCAGTTTACGAGCTTGCAGTCTACAATTTCAACACCACATTGCCACAAAGTAATTTGCCTCATAAAAAAATTATATTACTGCAGTCTTGGCACTTAGAAATGACTCCTTTAGAAAATGTTGGTCAATTTCAATTCATAAAACAGTGTCCTGGGTTATGGCAATCAAGAAAATAATCACTGTTATAAAATGTATTACTTTGATGTGCTTGTATGTTGTTACAACTTTTATATTCTTTAAAAAGAAATGAAATTTGAATTCAAGCTACGGTATTTGTTAATAAGTTTCAAGTGGGTTTTAAGACAAGAAAGTTTAGTCATGAGGGACGATCATTCTGAAGACAAAACCTTACAAAGTAAGTTAGCTCATTTGAAGGGCATTGAACTTTACAAATTAAAGTTTACAGATGTTATTTGAATCTCTGAAAAATGTTTGGTTTTGAAGAGAATGAGATAGCAAAAGCTTGGGTTAAGTGTTCGGTAAGCAGAACGTGGTTTAAGAGACACTAAAACAAGATTCATCTTTGTAATCTAAGTTTAACAGGAAAGAGGCAATACTAGAAAAGTGTGGATGAAACGTTATTTACTGAAACCATCACCAGCTGAGTAGCTCAAGATTTTACTTACACACAAAAACTGAAAAATATAAAGAAAAAACAATAATTAAAGTCAGATTAGTTGAAAGTCTATCTTACAGTCACAAATGCAATCATATTTTGGGACAATGAACAATATTTGCTTCAACACCCACCCCCCCACCCCCACCCC
>JAOXYC010204240.1:0-17147 GCA_028565715.1 Phoronis pallida
TAAGTAAATGCTTTAGCCTCATGCTACATCATGTATTTGCTATACCATTACGCTATTGCTACAACATAAGCGTATGCTGTAGGATGTTATAGCATCCTTTATCAAAACCCCATCGTATGTAAGTGTTAGGAATAGTATTAAGAACCGAAAAAAAAAAAAAAAAAAAAAACTCATAATTGGATATATAGATAAATCTTTATTATAATTACGCTTAGAAAATTACAATAATTATTGTTCAATAAATATAATAAAGTCAAAATAAAACAACACAAATCAACTACACTACTTTTTTTTTTCTTAAAATACGGTTTATGATTATAAAACAATAATTACTAATACTAGCGGTTATACAATAATCTCAGCTCAAAAAGTATCTTCAATAAAACGTAATACATCTGAATCGTTAAGTTCTTTATTTTTTCCAAACATATGTACAATTTTCTCCATAGAAAATCCTTGACTCCTATGTAGGAGGTAGAAAATGCAGTAATGTCCGCAAACTTTTGAGGAGAATCCCTGTAATCCTTTAACATTGAACTTCCATGAAATTGTGATTTTATCTAGAAAATCAATAAACTCTTCTAAAAGCGGCTGGATGCCATAACTATCAAAATATTCTCCTTTTCCATTTTCATCTAAGAAAACTGCCACCCAATGTGTTCCAGGTTTTTCTTTTGGATCATAATTGAGAATGAAGCTGCACGGGACGTCCGCGGAGGTGATTCGGATATCATTGCTTGCAAAGCAACCTTTAAAAGTTGGTCCAACAAATGGGTCTTTTTTTAGAATTAAACTGAGTTCAATACTATTCATCCTCACGGTGTGAAATCAAAAATAACATTCCTTGATTTATCCAGCTCTATGATGGAAGCTTGTTCCCCATATACAATCAGATTAACAGTATTGTTTAATGGTCTTCGGAAGTGAATTTCCATTCGCAAATTGCCTTGCTTCACCAAATTAAGGTGATCTCCGTGTGATAGATCGGGGGTAAGATCGAAGGCAAAAAGTGTGTAGCCGTCTTTAAAATCTTCACGTGTTATTCCATTTCCTTCGTCTTGAAAACTCATTCCTGTTCCTGAGAAGAGATTCATGTAACTTCTCACATATTGACCTGTTTCAAAATTTGGTGTAAGAGGTTTTGAAGGAACTTGTTGTCCGTCCAAGTATAATGCGAAGAAATCTATGTTGTTGTGTTTAAAGTTGAAGGGATTTTTTGCATATTTCCCATTGAAGCTGTCGTTGTCAACGCATGCAACAACAATTTTCTCAGGTATTTGCCCTAAGAATATATTCTCTTGTGTTGAACTTAAATACCCTTTAGGGATGCTGAAAACTTTACAATCAACCCTCCTTATCGGATATTTCGCGGTGGCTTTTTCTAGGGCTTTGATATGAGCGAGTTGAACTGTCGGTTGAAGATTCACCTTTCTAACAAAAAGCGAAACTTCAATAACCTTTATCCTATATTGCGCGTCCTCAGTATCACTCATAAGAGAGAAAGAATCTTTAGTACGATTCAATCGAATTTTAATGTCAACACCATTTAGGATGAATTTGTCCTGCATAAAAATGTCAGCATGGAGTTTTCCGTAAACATCGACGATTTTACTTTTCGACGTGAAACTTTTCCTTTTCTTTAATCCTTCATTTCCCCCTGTGACGTCTTCAAATTTTCCTGCAGTATCTTTAAACCACAATGATCCTCCAAGGTGACCTCTCTTAGCTTCCTCACCGTAACTGAGTAAAGTTTCTATGTATGCGCGGTACGGATAAGTATTGGTTGAAGGAGTGATAAGTTTATCATTCATTGACACATCGACTTGTGAGAACATTGAGTGGAGGAATAAATTCACAGGTGCGACATTGGCATCATCCTTTAATATGGTCCCATCTTTATTCACAATCTGAACAAGCGCGTGTATATTAGTATTTCCTAGATCTACGTAATGTTCACCACTCCCCGGAATGATAAATTCAATAGGTCCCTGATCAGTCACTGTGGAAACAGGGCTGTATTGAATCCATTGACCGCTTTCAATACTTGTCTGTGTTGGTGGGATTGAGAATATATCGAGTTCGCTTTTAGTGCATTCGCAAGATTTTTCATGAATGAAAGACATTTTAAGAGAAAATGTCTTTTTTCGACGTCTTCTGTCGCTTGTTCTTTCTATGTGTGCGTTTAATAGTAGACGTCTTTCGTTTTATACCCTTACTTCGTTGTCCGGGGGGTAGCATGATATAGGATGACGCTTTATTTATTAATTGTCCAGCTGCTTTTTTCGCATGAGCTTTAGCAGCTGTCTTAACATCGCGTCCACCTAGTACATCACTAGCAAACCCTAAACCAGTTGTTAACGCCTGCCTCCCAATAGCTTTGGCACCCTTTTTAATTAAGGGAACTGCTGAGCGAATGAGACCACCCAAGAGTGAACCGATACCATGACCACGCTGCATACGCGCACCGACAAATACTGGAAATCCATTCCCAGCCTGTGAACTGTAGTAATCATCGTATAAATGTTTACTTTCTTGACAGCAAAACTTTTTTTTCATTGTTACGATAAGTAGGAGGAACGATTTCTTTTGAATGCGAGCACCACTTCCACTTTCCCTTGCTGGAATGAGATCTTTTTACCAAAGTCTGTCCTTAAATAAATCCCTATTTCAGAAAATCTCTTTCGTTGTAGAGGAATGAAACGTATGTTGTCAAAACTTTTTGTGATATGGTTATATTTCTTTCCTGTTACTGGAACATTTCGAAGTAGGCTGACTCTAGAATCTCCAACAATTGTAGGCTCAGAGATGTCTGAATAAACGTATATGGAATGGAAACCGCGTTCTATATCGCATGCAAACTTAGAAACATATTCACCCTCTGCTAAGCTCTCCTTTGGTAACGACAAAATATCAGCTAAAGCAGGACTGATTTGGATATTAAATCGTTCTTCTTTATTAATAAGTGTCGCTTTATATGTTCTTTTGTTGTATTTCATTTTCGTCTGGGGAAATTTTTTAAGTGATTCATTTATAGCAATAACTAATTCTTGAACATCAGAATACATCCCATGTTCAATGATTATTTTATCACTACAATCCACCCTTTCTATATCTGCTCGTGATGTTTGTCTTTGAAAGTCAATCCACCCATCTTCTTTATCGATGTTAAACCACGACCTCGGAAAAGATATCTCTGCCAGTCCTACTTCCCAATTATCTTCTAATGTAAGCTCATATGGGAGACGTGTTTTGAACTCTGTCAGTGTGTTGTCGGGGAAGTATCGCATAGAACTATTACTTGGAAGTGTTATGTAAAACAATTCCTCCCTCATTGTTATAGGTTAACTTCTCCTGATTGTTGGATTTGGGAGGAGATATCCAATTGCACTACTAAGGAGTGAAGTCCATAAAGTCTTATCCTCACGATTAGGATATGGTCTTGAAAGATTGTAAATTGATGCTCCAATTATGGAAAATAAAACAATTGTTTGAGCGAAGTAAACAATTTCAGCCCTTGGAACTTTACTTCCAAATATATTCCACAGTTTAGTATGTCGGTGATTGCTTCCTTCTTCGTTCCCTTCCTCTACTGTCTCATTGATAATATGCTCTTCAGGACTTGTTATCCCCGACTGAATAAGTGGATGGGAAGTTGTGGGCTCTACATAAGTATAAGTGTCATTTTCATAACGCGGGTTTCCATTTCCAGTAGACGAATCCACTCCCTCCGAGTTCATGATCGATACTGACTATATAGCTTTCATATCACTCTTTTTTATCCACGAGTTAAAAGTATTTGGGTAACCAAGCCATTTCACAAAAATCTCTTCTCCCTTTCGCCCTTTTCGTTTCTTCAATACGGTCTCGACTTTAAAAAATATAGGTTCACTTATCTTTTGAATTTCCTGCTCATAGAAAGTTCCTTCTAGATTTTCACCATTATCATCTTTCAATTTATAGGTAGTAGGTATTCCACTTATCACACGAGAAATAGTAAATATTTCGTAACTCCAACCTTCTTCATATTTTTTTTTGAACAAGCGTTTTGCTAGCGAAATTCTAACACGATCACCTTTTTTCAAGTTCGGTATCTTGTACTTCACTTTCCTATTGTACAATGTGTTCCAGACCTTTTCTTGATTTGATTTATCCACAGATGCTGGTTCTGTTTTTATTGCAGTGTGGTGTGTGTGGTTATAAGACCATAACAAATCATCAAGTATATCAATGTATTTGAATGTATTCTGAGCTGTAAAATACTTCCACATTTTATTTTTCAAAGTTCTGTTAAACCTTTCGACAATACTCGCCTTCGTCTCTTCATTAAACGTGGAAAATAAATGTATATATTTATTCTTGAGGAACGTTTGGAATTGTTTATTGTAGAATTCCGTACCGCGATCTGTCTGGAGATAGAGAGGTGAACGCCCCGATTCTAAAATTCTTTCAAAGGCCTCCTTTAAAGTATTCCCACTTTTGTTCTTGAGTGGTAAAGCAAAAGCGTATTTTGATAAAACATCAATCACAGTAAGTAGAAACTTATTTCCCTCATTATATCTTGAAAGTTTGGATACATCTATCAAATCTGCTTGCCACTGCTGATCTATTGAGCTTACAATAACAGGTCGTCTTAAAAAATTCTTGCGAATAGGTTTATGAAGTGTATAGGTGTCCTGTTTTGATAGCCATTCTTTAATCTTTCTTTGAGATATCCTCTTTTTTGTTCCACGCTGTATACTTGCAATTCCACCATAGCTAGATGGATGTTTGGGTGTATAGAAGTTATCTGAGAGTATTTTGTCTAACGATCCAACCTTCCTCGAACGTTTCCTCATGGTGAATAAGAGAAAGTTAGTAAGGTGTCCACCTTAAACGACTAACCACTTTTTTCTTTCTTTTGGTTTTTTGTTGAACTGATGATGAAGGTGATGGTAGAACAGTACCGCTCATAAACGACCATCTATCAGGATTACGAACAAGATCTTGTGGTGTGTTTATTTTTCGGAGTACTTGTGAAAATTCCTTCCAACCTCGGGGGTTAAAGTTTTTTCGACGCCTCAGTGCATCATTGACGAGATCTGTTATATTTGAATTTGTTATAACACTCCCGTTGATGCTCACTTCTCCATTCATATTCCATGATATCTCACCACTATTTCTAATCTTATCAAAAAGTAATTTCGCTCTTTTCTGCATTGTTTTTGGGACTGATTGAATTATTTCACTTTCCATTTTATCACTGAGGTCGGTGGTCTTGACATCCTTCTCGTTTCCACTTTTAGTTGATTCTTCTATCCCTCTTTTATTTATTTCCACTTGTATAGGTTCATTCATGTAATTGGACTGAATGGTCATGAATTTTTTAAGGGCTTGGTTGTAAAATTTAACCTTTTCATCAGCTGATAACTGTTTATTGGAAAGAATTTCTTCCATACTTTCATCAAGGGTACTCATGCTTTTAATCTTTGGAGGGACAACTGGATGCTTCGTCGTCTTTAAATTGTCTAGTACCTGGGGATCTATAAGAACCATTTTCTTCGCGTGTTCCATTCTATTTTTTGAAAAGACCTGGTAATATTGCTGAAGCTAATCCTCCAAGAATTGGTGATAGCAAACTTCCTAAAAATCCCCCTTTTTGTAAGATGATCTTTTTCTTCTTCACACCTGCTTTTTTCTGTGCAAGTATTCGCAGTTCCTTTTTATAGTGAGTCAGTCTTCTCTTCTGAGAGGGAGTGAGGGAAACGTGGCCTTTTAAAACATTCAGTGCGCACTCGCATAGACAATTGATTAAATCGTTTTCACCGTTTTTGATAACTGCTTTCACCATATTTGGTTTCGCTTTCTCCAAAAACTTTAATACATCGGAGTGTTTTCGTAAACGTTTTGGCGACATCCTTCAATACTGAATGTGATCCTTCTTGTGAACTGTGCGTTTTCAAGCAAGCAATCTTATCTCTTCTCTTCAGGTGTATTTTTTGGCGATAATGAGGCGAATAATGAATCCCCTTTCCCACGAGCTTGGCTCGAAACCCCGAGCTTTCATGAACCAATCTTGAAAAATCTCTTCACCGTCAACATCATGAATAAAGTCCAAATTATTTTGTTGATGGAGGCGGAAATGGAATAATATCCATTTTTTTTTAATTATTTGTTCAAAGCTTTTTTGAAGAAGAAGATGGAAATAAATGATTCTCCATTTATTCCACAACCTACTTCGTTGATAGATGAAGGTCCTCTCTTGTAAAGTCGGGTTGAATAAATTCACTCTTTCAAGCCACTTTTCGTAAATCCTATTTCCTGTTATATGTTTTTCATTCCTAACATCATAATATGAAGTCTTCAGAAGATATATGAAGTATAATGAACGCCACCTTTTCTCCTTCATATTCAAAGTCTATTTCTGAATGTAGACAAAATGCTTTTCTCCAGGAAAAATACTTGTACGTAGTCGCAAATGATCCGGCGTTGTCTGTGTTAAATCTACTAGTAGATAACCAAAGGGAACTCCTGTCGCATCTTTGAAAGCATCCAGCATGTATTTTCCGCGAGAAGGAAACATTTGACTTGCTAGTCGAGATGTTTGTGATGCATCTCTCGGGTTTTTGAATAATATTAGGTAATGACTATTTAAAGAAATTGTGCGAGTTTGCTTGTTTTTTGAAAATAAATTCTGGAGAATGAGAATTACTGATATATTTCTATGATGACTACCTTTGGTAAATAAACGAGTGACGCGTTCATCCATTTCATTCATCAAATCATCTAAAATAACAAGCGAGCGTGTATTTCTATCAAAAATATCCAGATTCGGTATGCCTTCTATGAGTTCGACGTTTCCTAATTCATCATATTTTTCTTGATATTCCCCATAACACCAAAATACTTTCTGAATTGGTGGTGAAATAAGAGATTCGCTGTGTCTGATAAGGCGTAAAACGAAGTCCGTTTTCCCTGCCGATGTAGGACCAGAAACCATAGCCGTGAATGGGTGCTTAAAATCCATGTTACTTGATATGATGTTCAAAAGAGAGTGTAAAAATGATAAGAATAACAAGAGTTTTATTGATATATAAAACATATTTTTATTTTCACTATCACAGCTACAATTACAACATCACATATATACAGTTCTACTACAATTCAACTACAATCTTCAAATATCAAGAGGTTTCGTTGAAACTCCATCCTTCTCAACTTTTCTTTTAATATAAAGGTAACTAAGAGCTTTTTTCCATTGGGAATATGTCACTACTGAATTATTTACAACACGAAAACCCTTATTCAATCCAGAAACTGATCGCTGAGTGTTTAGCACATTAAGAAAGTTCTCTTCAGTGAAGCTGTTTAATTTTTTACTCACTCCTTTCGTAGACATTTTTTGCTCATCCCCAATTGCTAAATAAGTTTTGGAGCAGAGAGAAATCATCCCTTCACCTTTGCACTCACACTTAAATAATCCTGGAGTGCGAGTATCGTACTTCGTTCTAGATTGGCAGCATGGTTTTTTAACCCACATTTCATTTTTCAACCGTGTCTTAACATAATCTTGCCGATGCTCGTCACAACATTCTGAGGGGAAAAACAAATGATGGTTTTGATAAAACTCCTTCCTTAAAGAAGGTTTGATTACATCTTCAAGATTTTCTCCACTTATACTGAAATATGAACTGTCGGTATCCATTTGTAATAAGCAAAAATCTCTTTTGTCGACAAATTTGTGAAGGAATTCGTAATTGAATTTGAGCATATGTAATTTGGCGTACTGGTAAATAAAGAAGCCGAACTGAATAGGGAGGTTGATATTTAAAGATCTTTTAGCCATCGAAATCTCAAACAAATCTTGCGAAATTTCATTACAGTGGAGAAAAAGCTTTGAATTGATAAGTTTTTGAGCCTCTTCATAATTAGCATACTTTACATCTGTTTGATCTTCTACTCGCGTAAGGGATTTTCCGTAGCATGAATTAGCCACCGCCTTTTGAGTATTTGAAATTAAGACTTTAGTCGGGTCATTATCTCCCAATCGACGAGCATCGGCAATATCTTTCACAAATTCACTGAAACAGGAACCTTTCTCATATTCAACAATTAATGTTATATTTGAAACTTTTAAACCATTTAACAAGTACCATTTAAGTAAGGGTGTGGCTAGTAAAATATCTTTACCAAAATAACTACTTATAAGTGTAGTTCTTGGTTGATTAAGAACGTTGTTACTTTCACAAAAATCTTTCATAAAAGGACCTATATCTTCTTTAGAGACAGGTGTGTTCTTAAACACTGGGGGTAAATCGGAAAAATAGGATCTTAGATATTGAGGCGTTTCGATTGTACATTTCACTAAGCCAAACAGAGCTTCAGATTTAATATCAGCAATAATTTGTTCTGTCGTCATTGTTTTCGGTCTATCATATTGAAGTTTAAACTTAGAATGGAGAAACTTATCAACTTCTATATTTTCCTTCTTCATCCGATCCCATTGACATTCCCAAATAGAGATTACCGTATACCCTAGTTGTTTAAGATATTTTTCTCTCTCAACTGTATTCGTGAAGATTTCACTATTCAGTTTATTGATTTGAGGATGTTTCTTTTCCCTATTTTTTAATCCCTTCGCACAGTTGTGAGAGTGGTAATAACAACCGTTAAATTCTAGCACTAGGCTTTTTTCAGTATCAAAACCATCTACTTTTAGATTTCGGTCACCGACACGCTGCTCCCCGCCATTGAATTGATGTTTAATGGAATAACCATGTTTATACCTCATGAATTCTAGCCATTCAAGTGCTGCTTGACCGTAAGGATATGCATTTTCCGGCGCAAAAAGTGTTTCCCTTTTTCTCATCACGAAGTTATTTACTGGTAGAGGTAAACCTGTACAATACAAGTAGAGACTGTTTGCATCAAAGCCAATACAAGATCCTGTTTTTTTTGCGGAACTTCCAAATTCATTTTCGCGAATTTTTGTTACATCTTTTCTCTGGAAGCGATTAAAAACTAAACTCGGTCCTCCAACAATTTGGTTACGTAGCAAGAAAAAAAGATCTTGATTACGCTGATTTATCAATGAAAAGTATGTCCCTTCTTTGAAATAAGAATTTAATACCTTTTCAGCTACCCCAGGTAACGAAATTGACTCCTTAAACATATCCACATTATTTTCCTTAAAAAAATTAAATTGATTCTCTGCAGCTTCAATAAGACCTTCGGTATCGAGATTATTGTACCAAATTAGAAAATCTTTTAAGGTAGTCATTTTATTTTCTTTCCATATGTGTTTACAGTAAGAATAATCTTCATCACTTATATTTCTCATTTTCAAAGAGCTATAGAATGCTGAATGAGGCGGGAGGGACTTTTCTTCAAGCTTTGATATGTCGTCTATATATTCGTAAGGAAAAAAACCCTTTTTCACTGTCGCGTTGTAAGCCGAAAGGTATTTTTCGTAGGAACTCCCGGCGGCTACATAATTGATAACATCAAGAAAACGGAAGTACATTGTTTGAATCACCATAAACGAATTTGATTTCTTTACAACGAATTGAATTTTATCGTTTTGTTTCAAATACATTAGCAATTCCTTTTTACAAATATTAAGATCATATCGAGATCCGTTAAATGATAAGACTGGTAAAGTGAAGTAAGCTTTCAACTGTTGTTTAAGAGTGTTTAATACTCTCGAATTCGAATTAAGCGATAATCGCTGATCAATAAGTTCGAATACTTCTTTGAATTGATTGGTCATGTACGATATGACCCAATCACTAATGTGTTTCAGATATTCCATCATTTCCGCAATCAAAATATCCGTATTCCCTGTTGTCACAAAACACTTGGGAGTTTTAAAACCTGGTACATTAGAACAAATTGACACCGAAAGAGGAACGTGTTTGGCAGAATATTCGGTTGTTACAGTTTTTTCGGGGATATCCTTTTTGTCAAAAAAACTCTCGAAATCAAATGCCGCTCTAAATGGGAAAAAACGCTTTTCTTGCGGGACAAAAATACCTGAGTTTTTTGGAGCATTCGGATCCGATGTAATAATCATGTTTTTTTCAAGTTTTTTAAAAATATTTTGTGAGGGGATAAAAGCGCCACCTTTGAATTTGTAATTTGTTTCTTCTTTACAAGTTCTCTCATGTTTTGTCATGTTTCCGCGTTTCTGAAATGGTGTCTTACATTTAGAGCAACAGAAAAGCTTCGCATATGCATCAATCTTTTTTATCAAACTGAAGTGGTTTTTGTAAAGGTTGAGATACATGATTTCTTTAGCAGGGTGAACTGAACGACGAACTAGCTCAGCAACAGTTTTACCACACATGAAGTTGAGTTTATAAACGACAATTTGAATATTAAACCTGTTCTCTAAAAATGTCAATTCTTCCAGTGTTACCCCTTCGAAAAGTTTCTTGTTTGAACCATATACAGAGTTGAAGTAGATATAGGCTTGTTCTGAACACCGCTTGTTATACCCCATTTTAAAAGAAGCCAAACAACGAAAAAAACACAGGTTATCAGAGAATCCATCAAAGCTTAAGATTGATTTTGATCGTTTAATATGTCCCGGTAACTGAATAGCACCCCCTATAGTAAAACGATTTATTTTTGCGGCATAAAATGTTATGTTAACTAATCCTATATAACGCCATTTTGTATCAGGAAAATCGTTTTGAATTCTATCTGAAGGATTTTGGTTAAGAACGCGTTCAACAAATTCGTTGAAATCTTTCAAGTTTCTTATCATGGCTGGACGACTCAGAACGTTGTAATTATTGCTGGATGGGTGAAAATATCGAAGTCTCTCAGTTTCAATGTGCTCCAATATATAGCCATAGGCTGCATTACATTTGAACGTTTTTTTTTGGAACTCGAAAAATGTTTGTAAAGATTTAGAAAAAGATGCATCATTATTTCCTATGACTCGTATATTGAGTCTATCTAAGATCCTATTATGGATATCGTAGTGTGTACGAATACCATCCCAGTTTTCAAGAACAAACCTGATCTCTTCCTCTGTGAAAGTATCATCATCTAGTCAGTAATTATTTGGATCGACTGTATCTTCGTCAATGTTCGCTGAAACGAAAAAAAAACAACACAAAAAGATCAGTTTTTTTTTCAGGAATACACATATACATTTAGTGATGTACATTTGAGTATTTTGGTATATACTTAAAAAGTTAATAACTGCGAATAAAGATGTGATTTCAGTAGTAATGTGAACTTAAAATGAATAAATAAATACCTACGTTTGGATGATGTCCCGGGCTCTTCCCCATCATCCTGTATATACCCGGCACCTGTTTGAATGGTGGTGAGTTGGATTGGATTCTGTTCTGAAAAATAAAAATGACATTATAATTCGCTTATTAGGACATGAGATACAAGTTCTAAATAACTATTTCATGTTTATACTGTAGGAACTAAACTAAAGGTGGAGGAAGGGGGATAAATACTTACTTTCAAATATTGAATCATCATACCACGATTCATCCCACCACTGCTCGTATGGACAATTGTGATAATCTAACGCGTCCATTGCGTCGTAATCTTCATTACATATCTCGCATGCTGAAATAAGATGCAAACAGAGTAAGCATTACAATTCTTTTTTTTAAAGATTTTATAAATGTCAATAGAGTATATTATATATAAGCTAATTACAAAACAAACCAAAATACTACACTTACGCATTAAAGCAGATGGCTGTTCGCGTTCTAATTCCATCAATGTAATTAGGTGATCGACCGCCGCCCCGGTCTGCGATTGGCTTTCTTCCCGCTCTTCTGTAAAAGAAAACACAAATCTAAATCTGTTGAGGGGGGGAGAATCTGATAAGGAACCTATGTTGGAACCATATTTATTTATTTCTTATTTTTGAAAATTTTAAATTTGAACTTACCATCGAGAGGAGTTGCCATCTGGACGAAGTTCAACCTCCTCCGAGCGCTGGGTGGATGAGCTAAAAAAAAAAGATGATTAGAAATAAAGAAATGCAATCAAGAAGGTATTAAATTTCAATAAGAGATTATTAATAGTTTTATATTTAAAAAAAAAATGTATAAAGGACCTACCATTTTCAAGGCTCTTCTCGCTCCAGGCTGGTGAATCCAGCCACTCGACGTCATCAATGGGATTTTCTAAAAGAGCTCTAGGTGAGGGAGCTAAAACAAAGAAAAAAAAAAAGTAGATTAGAAATAAGGAGCTTCAATTAAGTAGGTGTAAACATTTCAATAAGAGTTTTTTAAAAAGTTTTATTTTTCAACATCAATTAAAAAAGGACCTACCGTTTTCCACTCGTTTTTCACCACCACTCTTCTCACTCCAGGCTGGCGAATCCAGCCACTCGACGTCATCTATGGGGTTTTCTATAAGTGAAAAACAAGTATAATGAAATAAAAAGAAAAGAAAAAATTCTTAATGACATAAAAGCAATTGCTATATGATAGATACTGATTCAATAACGGTTGGTTAATAATTTTACATCTAAAAAAGAAAAAAAAGACTTACCACAATCATTTGCAGTTAAATCGATTACCATCTGCTCACTCGGTTGAAAAGGTACACATCCCATATCTTTTGTATTTTCTTAAAAAGAGAAATGAAGAAAATGAAATTAACTTATTTCTTCATTAAATTTCAAATAACGAGGTGCTGTTAAGTTTGAAAATTCAATTGAAAAAAAATAATAAAGAAAAAAAAATAAATTACCTTTCTTCTCCCCATCATCAGTCAGGTCGATGATTCCTTCACTATACTGTTCTGGGTGGTTTGTTATCCGAATAGTCTTAATCCTTTTCGGTTTTTTGTTGCTCATCGGATAAGCTGAAAAAAAAATCGTTTAAGTTAATTAATAATAAAGTTATTTGTTCACATATATATATATATATATATATAGATCTTATATATATATTTATGTAAAATCAATCTTAAGTAAGAAGAAGAATTAAATACTCACCATCCCCTATTTTGTTTTCATCCGTCTTTCTAGAAGGATGATATTTTTATATGAAGTGTTTTGCACCTCCTTCGGAATATCATCCAAATTTATGAAGCAGCTCTCTCCATCATCTCGCCTTCTACATGAGAACTTGATTTTTTGCTGCCTCATTGGGGGTTTATTCTCTAGTGAAAAAAAAAATGAATGAGAATACAAAAGTATTTAAGGAATAAAATGGGAGAAAAACAAAATGGAAATTTTGTTGAAAGTTTTATTTTGATAATAGAATAAAAATAAAATTACAGTATTCAACATTTCAAAATGATGAAGGGAGATTTAGTAGTAGTTCTTAGTCACGTATAAATTATTGCAAAGAAAACTAATAAATAAATTAATACCTTTACTTTGAAAGGGAAGCCTTCTTCTCTTTCGCTCAATATAGAAATTGTCTGGAAAAAAAAATTGAAAAAAAAAGATTATGGTGGAGTCGAACACACAACCTGTAGATATTCACTTGTTCTAAATGAGACTTCTTGTTAGTAAATACACGACTGAATGCAAAGGCTTCCAAAATTTGTTTTTATATATGTAGTTTACATTTTTTTTTGTGTTATAAAAAATTTAAAAGAACTCACCGTTACCTTCATCTTTTTCCACCGTTTCTGCCGCCTTTTTTCTTTTTCGACTTGCGCCAGAATTTACCTCTTGCAAAGGATTTCCTGAAATAAAATAGAATTAAGTTTAAATGTTATCTATTGTATTTTAAGAATTAGAAATAAACGACTGATAGAGTACTAAATGATTCTCAATTGGTCTAAATCGAAAAGAATGAAAAAAAAACATCGGGTGAAAATCTTGGACCAAAAGTTGATTCGAAACAAGACCCTGGGTTATCGTTTTCATCGAGTTAGGATGAAAAAAAAAATGGCTTTACTACATGTTCATACGATAGACTCAACTTCACAGAAAGAAAGAGGGTTGCTGTTGTTGTTTTTGTGTTATAAAAATTTAAAAGAACTCACTGTTTGCTTTTTCTGTCTCCAGCGTTTCCGACGTTTTTTTTCTTTTTCGACTTGCGATAGCCTTTAGCTCTCGCAAAGGATTTTCTGGAATAAAATAGAAATGAATTTAAATGTTATCTATTTATTTTTTAAAAAAAGACTGAAAGAGTGCTAAATGAATTCCGATTGGTCTAAATCGAAACGACAAAAAAAAAACATCGTGTGAGAAAAATTCGAACCGAAAGTTGATTTGAAAAAAAGGGTTTCCGTTTTCATCGAGTTAGGACGAAAAATAACTTCGATATACTCAGTTCAGTAATGTGATAGCAGATTAAAGCTCTATGTTCATGTTAGTTGCTATCCTCTCTCACGGATAGAGAAATGGAATAAGTTGTGATAGCTCTGTTTCACGATTATCAGTCATCTATGCAGTGCGAAATATGAGGTGAAAGTCGAATTTTGTTGAAAACCAAGTCTAGAAGTGATTGAGATATTTTACTCACAAATACAATTTAAGTACTCACCTTCGCAAATCTTCTCATGTCTAAGCTTACTACTGTAGTGTCTGTAAGTCGCACTACAGTGACGGCACTTGTACGCATTTACATGAAAACGATCCATGTGTATATTTAACGATTTGACAGTACTACAAGAGATAGCGCAAATGTTGCAGTCGTGCATCTTCGAAAGACTTATGAAAAATAGACTTGAAAGTCCTTCTTTTATACCCAAAATGCTCTATATAACTTTACGTAATGATAGCATGCTATATTTCCATTGGTTGAATGATCTTCCCTCCTCTTAGAAGGGTGGGGTTAAACTTCATAAAATACCAGTCCCTCGCTTGCTATTGGACGGTTAGTCATTTTTTTTTTTCGCGAGATAGACGGGGATTTATAATAATTACTTTATACAGCTATCCCGTTCCCACGATGTCAGGTAGAGTAAATTATAGGGATTAAGGTGGTGTCCAGATTATTTTACTCTTAAATGTAACTCAAGGTAATTAGGGATACCTTAAATGTGTTTGTAAATTGTTAAGAAACAGCTGATGTATTGTTTTCCCACATATTTCCGAAGCTCCCACGCGGATTATATGGACTGTCCCTGGGACCCTTAGTACTTAGGGGCACCCAAAATCTGTTTACATGTTGTTAAGTAATAGCTGACATGTTGATAATCACAAAACTAAACAATACGATTTGTCTTTTCCCAGGACCAAGTAGATGTAAGGAGGGTGAGCCTCAGGCAATCTGTTTGTGTAACTGTACGTTTAACTTTTCACAGCGAAATTATATAACTCTTAAGGTCATCACATGTGGTGGAATGCAGAATGATTAACGCTCTTATGTAGTATAAGTAGAAGATAATTAGGGTACTTAGTTAATAATATGTTGAAGTAAGCATATTTAATACATATCTAATTACGCCTACGTAGCGAATAATTGTTTAGTTAATAATAAACGGAGATATTATGAAGAATCAAGCAAAGGACAACCGTTTAACTGAATTAACCCCAGGGAATCAAAATCGCGTAGATGTATTATTAGTGTGAAATAGTTGTTTAGTTAATTATATGTAGGTTCAGACAAATTGACTTAGGTATATAAATTAATCCAGAAGAAATTTCTTTTACTAATTAGTAACTCGATGGGTACATAGTTATTTTCAACGTTTATGAAATGATTAAAAAGACATTGTTAAATTAAAAATATTTATTAAATAATGATAATGAACAAATTACATTCAATAAACTACTCGTTATTCTATTTTATGACTAGAGATAACGATAGGGTCGATTATTCCACCACCACCAATTATAACTCTGTCTACAAATTGTGAATACATTTTTCACTTAGTATATTTGCGAAGCGTCAGGTGATATGATCAGCTTCATTTTTTTAGTCACAGGGTCCTCTGTCAGGATGTCATTCTCCGTTTTTAATGTCTTTTCAGCTGTCAACCATTCACCATCAGTCTGACTCTGTTTCCCTTTTGCTAATCCTGAATTTACCGCTTTCTTCTTTCGACTGCGAATTATTTTCTGTGTCGAGAATAATCGTTCCTTTACATCCCTCGGTATTTCAAAAAGACAGTTGCTGGGTTGATTCGTTGAAGTGTTTTTTTCATGAGTTGGAACAGCCCCTGCTTTCATAGAGGTCGGTAATTCGAAACCTCTGCTACTATCCCGCTCAGACAGTTTTTCGTTGACATCAGCTAAAACAGTCGCCTGTCTCTTGTTTGCTTTGTTAGCTTTAACAAAGTTTATCATAGCCATATGTAGCATGAAGAATTCATCCTTAGTTAAAGATACACCTGTCGAACAAGATGGGTCAGCATCGGCGTATTGTCGCAATTGGAAAACTTCTTTCTCATTCACAATTGAATGGAAAAAGTAAATGTCACGATTAAACGAAATTTTATACATCTTTCCTGTCTGATGAGGATGAATATACTGATTATAAATTAAGAAATGTCTATGTTATATATCCTTGTACCGCTTTCTAAGAGTTTATACTGCCTCATTATATCATACGAAAGATATATTCTGCGTTCGATAAAAGTTTTCGTATGCAGGTGGGTTATTCTCATATACACTTCCAGGGCAGTAATTGTTCATTTCAATAGCATCTTGTCGGTTTAATTCCGGTTTTGGAAGTTGATTTTCTTGGAAATCCCCTGTTGACTTGAGCTTTGCGTTGTTTTTTCCAGCATTAACATTTCTTATTTCTACTTCAATTTCTCCCATCAAGTCTTTGAGGCGTTGAAATTCCTCAGGAAAAAGACAAATCCCTTTAGGTAGCGGGTACAGCGGTTGTTCATTCGCATCAAGAACGTACTTCCTGATATTTATAACTGTCTTTCCTTTAAATTCCGATACGGAAACAAAATTCTGACGCCCTCCTAATTTGAACATCATTCTCTGCTCAGAAATATTTAACTACCCTTAAATATACAATGTCCCGCTTTTTATGTGTTTACGCTTTAGCATTAAAAATGAGTTCTATAAAACCGTTATAATTGAAGGGTATATCTAGATCTATGCATTTGAAATTACGTGATGACGGTATTGTTTTTTTTTTGCTCGCAAGTGCTGTACTCTTTCACACGATGAGGTCTATTGGTATTGCATACGCTTACGTTACAGCAATAGCGTAGTGGTATAGCAAATACATGATGTAGCATGAGGCTAAAGCATTTACTTT